>MJUT01055248.1:330800-390886 GCA_002080005.1 Gigantidas platifrons
TTGAACACATGAGTTACGTACCTTTCTTGAACACATGAGTTACGTACCTTTCTTGAACACATGAGTTACGTACCTTTCTTGAACACATGAGTTACGTACCTTTCTTGAACACATGAGTTACGTACCTTTCTTGAACACATGAGTTCACCCCCTGCTTTTGTTGGGGTTCGTGTTTTTAGTTCTGTGTACTATTTTGTGGACTTTTTGTGTGTCTTTTTGTCCCTTTTCTTTACCATTGTATTGCTTGTCCTTCCTTTGTGTACTGATTCTGATTACCCATTTTGTTTCTTCAAACTGCTCTCAATTAATATTTTAGGCTAAAACAACTAAGAAGATCACATTGCGGTTGGAGTGTACAGCTTGTAAACACAGAAAGCAATTGGCCATCAAAAGATGTAAGCACTTTGAATTGGGAGGTGATAAGAAGAGGAAGGTGAGTAACATTTTTTACTTTCATCTGTTAAACCTCCAAATGACGTGTTTTACATTTTAGAGGCAATAAGATAACATACCAGTACCTTACTTTCTATCTTCTCCCGATATTTATTGGCAATAATAGTTCCGTGTGTTGTGGAATATATAACTTGTTCCTCACTCGGAAAATAGGAATTTTGCTCGGGTTGCTTCGCTTAATTAACAAAAACAATGTATTATCTTCATAGTTACGAAGAATGCAAGCATCGTTGCATTGTATGAAAATCTTCTTAACCTTCGTTGTATATTCATTTGTAGGTGGTGTCAACATTTGTTTATCGAATAGACTGGCATTCTGGATGGGCCGGTAATTCGACAAAAATGTAGGACATTAAGATTTAGCTTACACAGGATCTGCATGGATTTATTCAGTATTTAGTTAAGACAGATTTCCATGTAATCCAATGCAATGTTATAACAGATAAAAACCATTTAATTGGTGCATGAATTCAATGAAAATGTAGTAAAGTAGTTTTAAGAAGCCAACCATTGAAGCAATCGTGTTTAACTCCACACGATGATTTTATTGTTAGTGTATAACGCCAATATCAAAATCGTTCAGTTGTATCGTAGCAGGCAGTTTTATTGGTGAAGGAAAAGGGAGTCCCTACAGAAAACCACAGACCTGCCACAAGTCACCTCGAACCACCGAAATAATGTTATATACAACATGGTACCGTTTCATAGACTCTGTGCGTTAACGATTTAACTATAATAGTAACATGTGGGTTAGACATATATCTCATTGTTATACGGGTACGTGTAAAGGAATGACATTATGTTGGTCACATTTACAAATAACAATATAACAAAACTCTCGTCTTTGTTACATTAAGACAACTAACTTGTATAAAGCGTATTATCATTGTTTTCTGTCTGATTTACAGGGACAAATGATCATGTACTAACAGACAGTGGATCCTGCTACAAGCTTAACTGACAGAGCTGAAATATTTATGTCAATATCAATATATAAAATAAATATTGATTTATTCTCAGTTAATGTTAATGTTCTTTTCTGTGACAATCACGTAGCACTAAGGTACTCTTCCCTCAGGCATATGTGACCTTAGTCGATATTGTCTATCCTGTTGAGGCCCTTTGGTGTTAATGCTTCCAAAGATTGTAAGATTATGTGGCTTTCAAATATTTTGCCTTTGAGAGTACCTGATGACGTTTATTCCTGTAACGCGGCATGCGCCCTAAATTTGATGTCTGCGTTTTTATTACCAGCCATGTTTTAGTGTAGCACTACAGTAACGAGTTTCTCTGTATGTACAGAACAGTACAATAAAACGGTTCTATGTGTTTACTTGATCTGTAATTACATTTTCATCGGTCAAGTTGAGATCGTGTTTTGTCAGGTAATTGTTGTACTCCGTTGATGTGTTACTTTTATAAACTGGTAATTTTCAGTGGTTTTAAGACAGCAAATGTAACATTAAAATGATAAGTTATATGATTTTAGAATAGTTGGTAAATTCAAAATTCTGAAAATGAGAAACAAAATCCATTCACCGACCCTGTTATTGTACTTTTTGACTTGAAGCGTTTGACGATTTTGTTTGTTATTTGTTTATTTCTGTATTGCCAATGGAGATCCAATCATCAAGAGAGGGTGTGTTGTGATCCCATTAATAGTAAAACCCCACCACATGTGTGTGCCTGTCCCAAGTCAGAACCTGTATTTCCAATGTCATGTGTCGTGTGTGTGTGTGTATGCTAAATAATTTGTGGCGAGTTGTTCGTTTGTTGATATTGGTGGAATATTAACTATCAATGTTTTAACTTTATTTTCATGATTTAAACACATTTTATTCATTTTACAAACATAATGCATATACCGGTATATAGCACAAACAGCATACGGAAAATCAATAAAAAAAAACCCAGTTATCTTGAATATACAAATTTCACATTATGCTAGACCAACATTCTTAGTTGGATTTTTGTAGTGCTAGCTCACTGAAAGAAGAATATGCATATCACTCTACTCTGACACATTATCCTGATTCCAAGCTAACCACTATTTGCTCTTACTCCTTAATACTGTGTACTTAGCAGAGAAGCAGTACATACTAATTTCATAGTCTTTGATTTAATCTTACCGGCTCTCGAACCCACCAGCTACCGCACTCGAGGAGAGCACGCTAACCTTTAAGTCATGGAAGTGGTTAGTGACAAATGATAAATTATGTAGTTTAGAGATGGCACAGGGATGGTTCCAGGGGCGAAGTTTTAGATTGCCACAGGTAAAATCTAAAAAATAATAGGATTGGAAAAGCCTTCCTTCTAACATACCTTCAATTACCAATTCTATCAAATAATTACTCATAGTAGTTTATTTGAAAATTATTTTGTCTTTATTACCATGCAGGGGCGTAGCTAGAGCAAATCGAAGTATACGCATAATTTCGGCGATGGGCTCAAGGCCCCCAGTGGACCCAAGGCAAAGCCCTGGTAGGGGCTCCAGGGGGCAAAGCCCCCCGGAAGCTCCTGGATTTTACCAGATTTACATACTTCAGAACCTGTTTGCGTGAGTGTGTTTTGTTCTGCCTACAGTTCACTATCTGTGTTTTACGGTCAGGTCGTATGTGCCGAAGATGGATATAGAAAACACGTATTGAGGATATGACATATTATTCGTTATCTACACAACATACTTAAATTAAAATGTTGAAGTGTTGAAATCATTATCTAGATCTTTACTCAAGTTTGTGAAAATGATCCTTCTTGAATGAACACTTGAAAATGAATGACGCACTGGTCTTTAAATTTCTTGCATGTCACAACTCAACATATTTAATTTTCTGACAAAATATTTATCCCTCTACATGTAGCCACGAAGAAGGGTCGGATATCTTTTTCAGCGATTGGGAAGGCAAGGGGCCATGTGCGAATTGCCCTTTGAGACTGAAAATATCCGCTTTTGATTTGATTTTTTTTTATGAAATTTTAAAGAATGGCCCCCTTGAGATATTGAATTTCTTCAAACATGCTGCAAATGGCCCCCTCTCAAAATTTTATTCCACAACCCTGCTTTTCATGTGTTTGGTTTTCACTGGTCGGTTAGTATGTAGGGATTGGGAAGGCGAAAATGACCCCTTGTTGTTGTTATGTAGATTCCTCCTTTGTCTGGAGAACTGCACAATGAATACAGCCACACTCACTATGGAAGAGGATGGCTTTTTTCCAAAGAAAGAATATAGGATATATGCCGAGAACACAGCAACCCACATCTTACACAAAGTGCATTCAAAATGCTAAATTTTAACTGCGTGTGAAGCGCTTTTCTGGATTAACCTTCATTCATTTTATGAATTCACAGAATCACTGCACATGAAATGAACCCTTAAATTGCAATGATTTAATTTAAAAATTTCGTGATATAAAATTCATATGAAATCTTAAAAGAATGGCGCTTTGATTTGTCAGACTGTCGGACAGACTTTCAGAATCACTGTCTGCTGTATGTAGATGATGTTCAGACAGACAGGCGTAAATACATTGGTAAAATTTATTTCTTCTGCCGCTAATGACGACCGATATACTAGACGTTTTTCTTTCAAATTCACTAACTTTCATTTCTACTTTCATTGCTTCGAACAGACGGACACCAAGTTATGCCAAATGACCAATATTGATATTGCACTGATAAAGACGACAGGTGAATACTCTGACATAGCAATTATAGAAAATCAATATGACGCGAAGAACATTCTGGGATGATCACGAAATTCCGGTGCGTAATCTAGACATTCCACATCTGGAATCGGATAATTTTCAATCTGGTTTAGAAATAATTTAAAACCGAAAAATGGAACGTCTTCTTACTTTTAACGTTTGATTTCATAAAAAAACGCATATTTCGTTTTTAGCTGATTTTTTTATGTGTACGCAATTGCGTTTTTGCGTATAGGGAGCTACGCCCCTGCCATGTATGTATTGTTTGTATTCTGTTTATTTTTGTCACATGCAGTAACTGTATAATGGCAATAAAGTATTTGATTTGATTAAACTTGAATTTAAAGAGTGTGACATTCTCCATACACCAGGCACTTGTTAGCGAACGGGGACGTCCTAACGGTGAGTCATGTATATTTGTTTCGTGCCACAGAAATAGTGGACGTCGCTCTCTGACAGTTGAGAATCTAGGTATTACTAGTAGCAAACTAAAGATTGAGAAACATTATTCCCACATATATCAGGCGGTTAACTGAAGTGTTTCAGAAGAATAAACAGTTCCTGTTCTACTAGTGGCACCTGTCGTGTTACTCGTTTTAAAAATCCGGTCATAAGTCACGAATGAGGAAATGACACATTGTAAATACGACAAAGTGAACATATTTATAGTCATACAGTAATACTTTAAAAGTTTTTTTTTCAGTAATAAACAAATATATATTATAATGCCCATCTTTTGTCAATATTAAAGCATCTAAATCCATTTTTACATTGATTATACTACATTTTATAACAACTTTTGCATTCTTTGGTGCTTTATGTAACTGGATCACGAGAACACTCTTTTCTTTTCTTTGTTTACAAGAATGTGTCCGTTTCTGTAATAAAAAGTTAATATATCAACCAAAGCTAAAAACTATTTCTATTTTTGTTTTTAAATAACAAAGAAGTGATTGGTATTATTGCAGTGTATAGATAAATAATAATTCTCAGTATATGTATATTTTCTATATAATATTAAATACAGACAAAATGACTATTTTCTAACATAAAATTAAATTGTAAATTTTGGTAATATCTCCAACGATTATTCTCCCAAGATAAATTGTCTCTTCAAACAACACTTTCCCACAATTTTAATAGTTCGGACCTGGACATTTTCTGATTTTTACGTATAGATATATATAGATACGAGGTTTACCAAGTAATCACTGTTGACAGAGGCATATTTGCCTCACTCTGATTCACTCTTTTGATAATATATTGGATGATCGAGAATTCTTTCCTGGTTAGAATTGCTATTCTTAAAACAATTATTATTGATCTAAATTACTTGATGTTATTTTAACCTCTATTTCTGTCTTCTTAAAAACAAAATTGTTCCAGATTTCCTGGGTTGCCTTTGACAATACCAGTATTAAAACCCTTCCTTACTAGTTATTCTAACTTTAGCAAGTTTATTATTCCCTTTGACACAAGCTATTCCCCTCCCATGACTTTCCATCGCTAAATAGTCGGTGTCTCCGAGGGGGATTGTGAAATCAACTTCTAAGAGAATATAAATAATTGCTCACACCATGAGTATTAGACGTCTTGCAGCTTCAACAATACTTCAATTATATAGTACAATCTGTTTTAATGGTGGTAGAAACTTTGTGTGCCACAAGAAAACTATTGACATGTCATAATTGACCAACATACTTTACCATAAAATGCTATTTATACTGCAATCGTTCTATTTGAGCAGTCAAAATGCGTTGACAGTATACTTACAAGTGATAAACGGTCACTGACCGTTTATAACATTTAGAAATCAGTTGGGGCCTCGGGAAACCCTCGCATTTTCCCCGATTCTAAGCCTCATCCATATATCGATTTTATGTCAAGTCAATGCACTGTTATTGTCTATATCTCACCAAATGGCGGAAATAGAAATGGCAATTTTAGTGGTGATAGGAACTGATTGTATAATGAAATGAAAATCCAACATCCGTTCGATAGCGGCCACTGCGAAGGTATACAGTCATATTTCAAATAT
Source organism: Gigantidas platifrons (assembly GCA_002080005.1). NCBI lineage: Eukaryota > Metazoa > Mollusca > Bivalvia > Mytilida > Modiolidae > Gigantidas > Gigantidas platifrons. Next base: position 336,997 of record MJUT01055248.1, read on the forward strand.
TTTGAACGTTTAATTTAATAACTCTATTATTATAACTATGCTATCCCATTTTAAGTCATATAACAGTCACCTACAAGCAAAAATATTGAATGTCTTTGTCTTTATACACTATGCAGATTGTGAGAAAATAAACTTGCAGACTTTTAGTGGTTTAAGATATTTAGGCTACTTTGGTTTATTTTTGTTTTTGTTTTGATTTTTTTTGTTTTTTGTTGTTATGTTCTATATGAAATTGTTGCATATATATTTTTTCTATAATGCTATCTAAGATAACTTTTTTTTTTACCTTCTCCTGATTATGAAGTACGTCATTGTGACAACTAACCCAACGACTGCTAGAGCGCCAAACACTATGCCGATCACGGCTCCTTCAGATAAACCGGTTTCACTCTTTTCCTGTATACTATGCTTAACTGAAACATAATTACAAATGTCATTATATTACCATAGTTATAAAAAAGATAACTGTCTGTAATTTGTGATCTGCATGGTTTACATAATTTAACAGGCCCAGTACAGTCATGTGTTGGTTTAAATTAGATCAGATAATTCTTCGCATAATTTTCATCAAATTAAGCCTAGCTAACCTCATCGACAAAATAAGAAATAATATAAATTTACAAAAAGTTAAATATTTAAGTGACCATGTTATCGCTTAGTTATTCAACTCAATTTCCCTTAAAGTTGAAATGATTATCATACATGTACTATGTAGAAAATAGATTTTCGGTAAAACTGGCCATTTTAGATTGTGGACAGTGTTGTCAGATATGACTTAAAGGAAATACACAAAAATGCAAAAAGAGCTAAATTATTTTTTTCTCTTTTATTATTTTTTTTGAAAATAGATCAAAATATATGTCAAAACATCTCTTCAGTCACACTTCTGGAGAAGAAATATAGTATAACTAATCGTAGATTTTGAATATCAAAATAAGACCATGAGTGACCGAAGTACGCATAAGGATTAAACGAGTGGGCGGAACTTGTTCCGTCCACGAGTTTAATCGTTAATGCGTATTCGGTCACGAGTGGTCTTATTTTGATATTCAAAATGTATGATTTAGTTATACTGTTTATTATATAGACTTTCAAAATTTCTTATATATTATTTTTTTTATTTGTATATTTGATTGCACGCGTGTGAATCTACAAGCAATGATACTACAGGGTTCAGCTGGAAGGATCTGCCATCTTGAAAATGTGAAATCCTATTTTTCATATTTACAACAATGTACAAAAATGATTAAAATGCTTACCTTGAAAGCTTATTTTAGTTAAATTAAATCACAATTGAAGCGTATACGAAGCCAAATAGCATCTAATCTTTACGTTTCAAACTGGAAGTCTTCATATGACGTCAATGACGTCATCTTGGTTATGTGCCAAAGTCATCAATAACATTTCGCGGAATTTCTTCAGCTTACAATCATGTGTATTCACCATTGCACAACAAGGGACGTAACCACCACACTTATAGTTTTGCAAAAGTAGTTCCGGCCGGAAAAAACTGATATTTCACAAAAAGTCATGTGAAATACCGGAATTTATTTCACGGATAAATCCCCATAATTCACACCTATCTATATAATAACACATTATCTTTAACAATGTTGTCCATTTTGGATATAATTGTGTACGCATCGTGAGTATTACTCAAAGACTAATCCATTCAAGTTAGTTTTATATTACTCCGGGGATTCCGATGAGAACAAAGTTTGTCAGTGACTTGCGACATGTCGGCGGTTTTCTCCGGTTTCCTCCACCAATAAAACTGTCCGCCACGATATAACTGAAATATTGTTTAAAGTGGCGATAAACACCATAAACCAAACCGATGAAAACATTTGCATATGAAGAAGTGTGAATTGCAAGATAGCTAAAAAAAAATGATAAAAGACCGATGGCCACTAGTTCCCCGACGCCAAGGTTATATTGTAAGATTAAATTTTGAAACTACTGTAAACTAGAGGTTCAGGTGAGTCTGTATCACTCACCTGACTTAAATAATTCTGAAAGGGGACCCCCCAAGGACCATATAGAAGTAATAAAATGGGGAGTAACTCTGGTTAGATTTGTCGAAAAATCATCATTATCGAACTTGACTTAGATATTCATGAGATACACTTACATACCAAACATAATTTCAATCTGACTTTCTGTTCACAAGTTATAATTTGGAAACCAATAAATTTGCAATTTTGAAGCATAAAAAGGGATGTAACTCTGATAATTAGATTTGTCGAAAAATGATCACTATCGAACTGAGTGCAAACATATTGTATTAATCAATACATATGAATATAGTACAACAATTTAAATACAACAAATATTCGCTATCGAACTTGACCTAGATATTAATGAGATACACTTACATACCAAACATAGTTTCAATCTGACCATTTGTTCCCAAGTTATCATCTGGAAATCAAATATTTAGCAATTTTGAGGTGTAAAAAGGGGCACAACTCTAATAAAAATTGTCAAAAAATTGTCATTATCGAACTTGACCTAGATATTCATAAGATATACTTACATGCCACACCTAGTTACAATCTGACTATTTGTTCCCAAGTTTTCATCTGGAAACCAAATATTTAGCAATTTTGAGGTGTAAAAAGGGGCACAACTCTAGTAAAAATTGTCGAAAAATTGTCATTATCGAACTTGACCTATTCATCAGATACACTTACATGCCACACCTAGCTTCAATCTGACTTTTCATTCACAAGTTATCATCTGGAAACGGACGGACAGACGGAAGGACGGACGGACGGACGGACGACACCCATTTCTATAATCCCCTTCGACAAAGCGTCGGGGGACAATAATTAGCACAATTCAATGTATGTATAACAACGTATTACAAAAAGACAGTTAACACAGCCATGACCAACAATTCAACTTATACCAACAAAACTAATAACCACCTTCCACATCATATGATGCAAAACGATGACGGCATATGGCGATAGAAATACAGGTCCTGACTGGGGACTGACACAAAACCATATGATAAACAAATAATAAAAACATGTACAGATTAACTTCCCCTAAACAAAGACCACACACCATTACAAACAATAATTACAACACAATCATCGCCAGTACACTGAACAACAGGTTTAGTACACGTGTGGTCATAAATAACTATACAAAATGTACCCAGTAGAAGGATTGTTGCATAGCAACGGGAACTATAGGGTGACATGATAAATCCAACTTTAAAGGCATAATATTATACAAAGACCATTGCACCTCAGATTAATGTACTTTAACTTGTCCTAGTGGATTCATGTTTATTTAGATTTTAAAGGCACAATATTAAACAAAGACCATCGCACCCCAGATTAATTTACTTTATATTTTCCTACTGGATCCAAGTTGAACTAGTGGTATCCGTATTGTTACTCTAGTTACAAACCCAGTGATAAATCATGAATGATGAAAGGAAGGAGAAGTGCTTACGACAAGTGGAACATATCAGTGATCATTTGTGACACAGATATTCCGTAGCGGTTTATAAAGTCATGGTGGTGGCAGTAAAACTTTCGAAGTGATGACTTAAACTTGACCAATAGGAATCCTTGCTTCTGTAGCTTCCTTATTTATCAATGAAATCATTATGTGAACTACAAGCGCTGGAATATCGGATCGATTTTACGTCACATTTAACAAAATGGCAGTAATATTGTGGTAGTCAGTTTTATTAGCTTAGGAAATCGGAGTACCCACAGAAAACCACCGACCTATTACAAATATTCGACACAATTTTGTTCGTGAATTTGTATCGAGTTTGCCCCATCACGATCAAACTATATTGTGGTGATCGCCATTTATTGGATAGTTACATGAAATCCAACTACCATTTGATTGCGGCCATGACAGCTCATAAATCAATACATGTTCCTGGTATAAATAAACTCACCATTACAGAACCTGCCTTTCCAGCCAGTTTTACATCCATTAGCGCATGCTCCATCCTTATAGCATTCTGTATTTAAACACGTGTCCCTACATGATTCTTTGCATTTGTCACCATAATGACCTTGTAAACATTTGTCACAATGTCCGGTTTTAGGATCACAAAAAGACAATGTGGTGTTCCCATCTAGGCAATCTCCACAATAATGTTCACACTGCTGCCCATAGCGACCAGTCTGACATGAATGGATACAGGCACCACTATACTTCTCACATGTATAGTCTGATAATGAACTACGTACACACCCGGAGTTACAAGTTTTCTCACAATGGAATCCAAACTTTCCTGTAGGACATACTTTATCCGTGAAGTTATCACACTGACTGCCATGACATGTTGGTGGAATTGTCAGGCACTCACCAGAAATTGGATGACATACTACTAAACAACTCCCAGGGCACGTTTGATTGCAATATTTCCCATACTTTGCTAGAATACATCCGTATAGACATTGTCCATCTCTATCACAATAACCATCTAAACATAGGGAACATGAATAAGAACATTTTTGTCCATAATAGCCTTTAGTACAACCATCTGTAAAATATATTACAAAACAAAATATTATCAAGTGTCCTTTTTATACATGAAAACGTATGGTTTTATTGAAAATGCAGATAAAATTTGTAAATATTATATACAAATAGCAGTCAGTTCTTGAAAGAAAATAACATGTTGAAAAACAAAATATGAAAATTATAAAGACAGAATTAAAGGATGTCTATATCAAAATATAAACTTTCAAAAATTATAAATTTGATACCTGTAAGTAGTTTGTCCTATTCAAACGTGGAGTGTAATTTCCACGATTTTACTCGACTTCAGAAACAATATTTCATTATAATAAGACATTAATTTAGAATTTTGACATGGTCTTGTTTTACATTCTTTCTGTCTTTTTTTTAATATATAATAATACAACCTACCTTCACAAACTCCCGTTTTCTGATTACAACGACCTCCAATACAGCCATTACAACTCCTGAAACACATGTCGCCATAGAGACCAGGTATACATTGGTCACAATACCGTTCATATTGGTCACATGTCTGATTAACACAGCGAGTAGGACAAGGCACAGTACATGTTTCACCAGAAAAGCCCTGTTTACAACCGTTTAAGCATGTACCATTTACTGTATCACATAGTCCATCTATACAATTGGAACTACATTTAGCGGTACAATGTCCAAAGGTGTGAGGGAACGGCAGATAAAATCCTTGTTTACAACCATTGATACAATATCCTGTACTTCCGTTACATTTATCATTTAGACAGTTTTCACATGGCTCGCAATATGTTTTAAGTACGGGCTTGTAGTATCCATCTCCACATTTATCACAGTAGGCAGCTTCAAATTTGTTGACAGTATATTTAAATTGAGAGCAATGTGTACAATATGGATTCAGAAAAGAACAACCGTATTTACACGTTGACTTGTACCAGTCATGTTCACAACCATGTGGACATTCTCCCGTGGTAGAGTTACAAACTGAACTATTTCCGGCACAGTGACTACTACATGTGTCCAGGCACTGCTTGCCATAATATCCTGGTTGACATCCGTCGGTACAAATGCCGGTGAATTTATCACACTTAGCATGTCCGCCTATACAATGGTCACTACATTTACAACAACCGCCAATATGTAGAAACCAACCAGCTTGTTTACATTCGGTGCATTTTGCTTGCGATTCTCGTTTCAAACATTGATCTAAATCACAAGAACACAATTCTCCAAATATATTGTCTGGTGTGCATCGACTACATTTTTCGCCATCTCTAGAGCACGAGGAGCAATTTCCTGGACACTTATTTTCACAATACTGACCATAAAATCCGTCTGAGCAAACATTACATGTACTGTTATCCACACAAGTATCACAGTTATTTATACAGGTATGTTCACATTTTTCACCAAACCAACCATCTGAACATGTACACGAACCATCGAACAAATTACATTTAGAATTTTTGCAATGTAGTGGGCATTGTTTTTCACAGCCCTCGCCAAACCAGCCGTCTGAACATTTATAACATGTGTCTTTCTCAGAACACGAGTTACAATGCGGGATCATGCATTTTGTCTCACAGTTAAATCCGCCATAACCAGGCTTACAGAGCGAGCAATATCCAGTTGTTGGTGCACAAGGTGGTTCACATTCATCGCGACATTTGTTTTGACAGCGATGTCCCCATAACCCTTCTTTGCATCCGTACCTACATTCACCAGTATGTTGATCACAACCCAAGTTACAGTTTAAAGGGCAATCGTTTTCACATTGTTCTCCATAGTGTGTTTTTTCACAACCAACGCAGTGACCAGTTTGGTTGCAGTACTGATGACGACATTTAATGGAACAAACATTCGAACAAAGTGGACCGTAATACGTATCCTTACAAAAGGTACATTTTCCTGTGTCTTTTTCACACCGTGAGTAACAGTTCACAGGACAAGTAGAATTGCAGTCGGAACCGTAATACCCATTTTCACAATATCCATCACAATACTCTGTTATATTGTTACACCCTGTTCGGCAATTATTGCATACTGAACCTGAAAAAAGTACAATGGACACAAGGGTAAGAAAATGGTATTAAGAAAATTCTGATGAGAGAGCGATACTATGACAATGTGCAAAAAATGTGCTTACTTCATATACGGACAAGGGGAGGTAAGCAGATCAAGCACATGTCTTTTAGGGATCACAAAGGTTTTACATATGTTCGTACTTATTCGTGGTGAAATCGGAATTAGTCGCTATGGGGAAAAAAATTAAAAGTTTATTAAGAAATATTTTTTATGCAAATTTAATCAATAATTTCACAAATATGTGTCGGTATAAATGTTAAAAAAAGGATCATATTGTATGCAGTGTGCGATTGTCTCAATAACGAAGACTTTGTTACGTTATTTGACGTCCAAATTGACGTTTTTATGTAAGTAATATTTGCTTTCTTTTATTTGTGGCTTATTCTTAAATAAATGTGTAACTTAAAAAGTAAAATGTTTTTGTCCGATCAAAATGTTTGTATATATAATATAGATGCGCCTTGATGATGAAAGTAGCTGAAACACTGCCACTTGACTTTAAACAAGCGAACAATTAATTTTTAGACTACAAGTGTTGCCTGAGGGCAAGTGTGGACACAGAAATGTGCTGTCCAAAAGGCAAGTGTGGATGTCAATATTTCATATTATTTAACTTAAAGAAAAATCATGGACACACAGGTCCTGGATTTTTTTTTTAATAAAAAACTATTATGTTGCTGACATTAAGTTTCCGGAAATTGGGTTGTCGTATGTCCATATAATAACTTCAAATATACGTGATATCCATACTCGACGTAGCAATAATTTGTTGTTGACATTTTTCTATATTCAAATAATCCTAGATTATTATTTTTGTTTAAAGTCCGGTCCTGTGTTTTTATTTCAAACTCCTCTCATTTACAAAACCACTGATATTTGTTCAATTTTTAACGCTGATTTAAGCTTTAGTCGCAACAAATTTATATTTTTCTCTTTAAACTGTCGAAACATAACATTTATTTAACTGTAAAATCCCCCCCCTTTTTCCATTTTTTTCTTGTTTAAATCAATGATCAACAATATTCCAGAATCAAACAAATGAATAAATATAACATAGCATCTTTCCTTTACATTGTCAAGATTCTATATTTATAAACTATTGTCCAAGATAAAAATAGACTACACATGCTACCCACAGTAACCCGTGACCCAGATTACGTGACGGGTTAAACTGTCGAAACATAACATTTATTATATAACATTTATTTAACTGTAAAATTCACCCCCTTTTTTCCCTTTTTTCTTGTTTAAATCAATGATCAACAATATTCCAGAATCAAACAAATGAATAAATATAACATAGCATCTTCCCTTTACATTGTCAAGATTCTATATTTATAAACTATGATTGTCCAAGATAAAACAACAATCATCTGCATCAATTTTCCCCCGCGAAAAATGGATTAGTCTATTTAAAGTAGGGTCTTAGCCCTCTAATAAAAATAGTGTTCTATATTCGGTATAGCTTATTAGGATTAAACCATGCATAGGTTATAACATAACATGTTCAAAATATGTGCAAGAAGTGAAAAAAGTGTGTATTTTACATTAATCGATGGATTTCAGCAACTTATAACATCCTTTTTCACCCCACTGAAACGCATATGGGAAATTCCGAAATTCCAGCGTTTGAGGTGCCCAAAGGGTAAATTCTTGTAAACACCGGCCTCTTTCAATTAAATTTGAAAGATTTTTTGTCATTGCAACCCCGTTCACAGTTGCCCAACAGGAGTCCACAGGTCGTCCACGTGTCACAGTTTAGAATAATCCTTCAGGTAATCCTTCAGGACCTCAGCTACAGTACCCCGTGACCCACATTAGCACGACTCACCAATTTTTTCTGAATAATGTTGTTTAATAATCTGTATTGAATTTGTAATGTTTTGTGTGGACTTATGATATATATTTTTTGTGTGATATTGTGTATGTGCTTTGTCTTATTTATGATCAGTATAATTGTAAATATTGAAAATATGTATTCCTATATGTTGTATGACATTGGTTAATAAAGAATTGAATTGTAATTTACTCATTGCTTTTCAAATTTTGAAAGGATATGATTGTGTCACCATCATTTCTCTATTTTTGTTTACATTATCTTGTAAGTAATGTATTAAATAAGTAAAATCGGATAATTATATATCAAAGTTCTTAGTAAATAATTATGTTAAACTTCTTAAACCAAGTTCTACGTTCATCGACCCTATTAATGTTTTCCCGTTCGACGTTCATCGACCCTGTATTATAATTAAGAGATGATATTGTGATATGTACATAATTATACTTTAGACGCATTGCAGGCACCCCTGTCGGTTATATGCCTCTATGTAAAGGGGTAGTTATTCTAAATAAACACACACGCGCACATATAGCAATGTTTTCACGTTTGATGTTCATTGACCCTGTCCATGTTTTCATGTTCAACGTTCACTGAGCATGACCTTGTCAATGTTTTCATGTCCAACATCCATAGGCAGAGCTGTCAATGATGTCATGTATCCATAAAATTAAACCACCAGATAACAATGCTAACACCAATTTATTGAGAACGGTAAATTTCCTGAAGATTGAGCTTCATTCGACGGAGAAGTCCTAATTTCCAGTTGTTATTCTAATACAAGTCACATATAAAAGATGATGCGAGTCTTTGATCTCGTTTTTACCTTCTGTTTATAAGTGTACATGTATAATATAAATAGATATATTTATGAACTTACCTTGTTCTTCTTCTTCGTTGTTAGATTCACCTAATATTTGTGAACCACATATCATTAAAACTAGTAGATAAACATAATATAAAGACTTGTTCCTGTCATGGTTAGTAGTAGACGAATGGCGATACAAAAGATAACCCCTTAAGAAAAAACATCAGAAGGTGTTCTAATACATGTGTCCATTACGATATGATATATTTTTAAACGCCAAATCTGTTTTTAAAGAAAGTTTTCCGCGCGTATTGCAAAATGTAAATGTTATCTTTGTGACATTGTGCAATATTTAACAGTAAAATCCAGTCTGATCAAACTTAAATGTTTAATATTAATTCCTGTGCTTATTAGATGCAGAATGATGATACAAAAAAAATAAGACTTGAGGGAAAATATATTTAACCAGGTGGGCATATATCTGTGTCCATTACGAAATTATATATATTTCAAATATCATATTAAACAAGATGAACTATGAGCTAATGCTCACTTATGATACCCCCACATATATGTTCAATGTATATAAAAACCAACTAAGTCGGTAAACAGGAAGTAGTAATCTGACGGTTCCAAAAAACGATTCCCACAATATGGGGTACCTATATGAAGCTTGTGACGAAATATCAAATTTCTACCATCAATAGTTGCTGAGAAAAATGCGGCGAAAAATGAGCATATACAAAATGTATGTTCAATGTGTATAAAAAGTCGGCAAACAGACACTAGGAATCTGACGGGTCCAAAAAACGCTTCCCACGATATGGGGTACCTATATAGAGCTTGTGACCAAATATCAGATTACTGTCATCAATAGTTGCTTGTAAAAATGTGACGAAAAATGTGCATATATGTTAAATGTGTATATTAAAAGCCAATTAAGTCGGCAAACAGGAAGTAGGAATCTGACAGGTCAAAAAACGCTTCCCACAATATAGCATACCTATATAAAGCTTGTGACCAAATATCAGATTTCTGCGACGAAAAATATCTTGGACGGACGGACAGACAGACATACAGACGGACAGAGGGGAGCGGGGGTATAAAAAATAAATCGAAAGATTGGAAAGCCAAATAATTTAAAAGTGTTTTGGAGCAATAAAACCAAAGGGCCTAAGGTAACGACCATTTAACTTGAAAGGGGGGGGGGGTTATGGTTTTTTCCAAAAAAATATTCTGATTCCCAATGTTGCTGAAAGAAATATTCTGATTTTGGTGGAGGAAAAAAAAATATCTGATTCACAGTGTTTGTCATATAACCTAATGTTAAATTCTGGAAAACAATTTCGCGCTTCGAGCGACAAAAAAATAAATATTAGAACTCTCGTGTTGTCCGAAAAAAAAATTCTGAACGAAAAAAAAACCATAACCTGCAAGTTAAATGGTCGGTCCCTAAACAGGATAGCCTAGATCACCTATGTCTGAAGGAGAGAACCTTACTTTTGATTAAAAAAAATGTACCTCTTTAATACCTCCATATCTGGTATTTAATATTCATGTTAGTATAAAAAATAATACAACGGATATTTCCTTCCATATTTATCGAGGTAGATAGGTTATCTTAGTAGATTAGTGTGTTTATCGTCACGTTCAGCAATCTTCCTGCTATATCTAATAACCAAACTTATTGAAGGAGGAAAGCATGGACAGTTATAAATAAATGACCTGTGACATCTCTGGCCTTAGGTAGTTGTCTGTCTGAAAACCTTAACTCTTTAGGAGAGTAGCGAGGAGCGAAAACACCTCAGTGTTGTTATTCTTGTGTCTACAAGAACTAAGGAGTACTATCTAGGAGCGGATCCAGGGGGCCCCTAAAATTGGAAAAAATATGATTTTTTTTTGCGTAAGATCGTGATTTTTCATACGAAATACCCCAAATACTCCCTCCGCTCGGCGCGATTTTTTTTAAGTGCGCCCCCCCCCCTAACTTGAAATCCTGGATCCGCCCCTGCTATCTCTGAACTATAAATCAAGTACAGTTACATACAGGGTATATAACCTGACTACTCTCTTCTACATTGATTTCTATGCTGTAGCAAGCAAAACTGTGTTTTTCTTTTTATCTTATTTTGTTCTAGGTGTAAAATTGAGATATTTTTTTCAGGTTTATTTACATCCATAATTCCCCTTCTTAAGGCATTTTGTTTGGAGTGTGTGTTTCATAATGAGATTTCAAAACAATATCAAACTTTTTCTGAAAGCAAGTTTAATTATAATGAATGTGAAATGGCATAGTCAAAGACTTTAGAAAAGATATGCAACTTTTATTTTGCAGTTTTGTATTTGAGAATTTTCAACAACAATTGTGGCAGTTATATAAACTTCAAGATATACAACTGTTTGCTATTTTTGTCTTAGACCATGTTTTAATTTGTCCAAAAAACACTGTTCGGCATTAAACAATTGCATTCGAATCTTTAAAACACAGGTTTCTACATAAAAAGCATATCTCAGCGATGTTAATGGCTTGGTAATTTTGGCAATTTGAAAGGCGAATATCAATTACCAAAGTCGGCAAAATATTCGAATAAATGTACTCCAGATACAAATCACGAACGACAATCCGATAAAAAGTGAGTTAGTAAATGATAGTTGTGTAACGCAAAATTAGCCGCGGCAATTTTTCAGCTATATCATGGCGAGAACAAGTTACATATAAATGAGATGATGTCCGCAGTTTCTAGTAGACCAACACACTTAAATATGCAATTCAAAAATTTGACGAAAAATAATTGCCGAAAAGACATATATATCATTTAATGTTTTTAATGCCAATGCATCATCGGTCCATCACGAAATGAGATTTATGCTCGAAAAGAAGATTCATTGTCAGTTCGTAATAATTCATGAAATATACTGTTGGAAAACATGACTTTCTCTTTGTAATGCTACGATGTCCCTGTAATCATTAACTGTTACAGTTAATTGATTAATCATTCAATAATTTGATAGTTTAATTCAAACAATCATGCATTGGGAACAATAACGAATAAATACACTATGGTTTATATAGGGATTATGGGTTATGGTGTTTAACGCCACTTTCAACAATATTGTAGCTATATCGTGGTTTTCAGTTTTATTGGTGGAGGAAACCGGAGTACCCGGAGAAAATCACCGACCTGTCGAAAGTCACTGACAAACTTTATCACATAATGCTATATCGAGTACATTTCGCTATGAACGGAATTCGAACTCACAACTTTAGTGTTGATAGGCACTGATTGCACATGCAGTTGTAAATCTAACTACCATACGATCACGACGGTCCTCTCAGTATGGAATAGAAACGCACTGTTAAAGCAGATGGATAAACTGATACAATGCGATAAACGTTGAGTGACCTCTGGCTGTGTTAGAGAGTGAACTCCTCATTCAAGCTATCAAAAAAAGGTCTTAAAATGAACATTTACAGCAGGTGCCCACTAAATTTGAATGAATTTTGGTGTTTAACGCCACTTTCAACAACATTTCAGCTATATCATGGCGACCAGTTTTAGTGGTGGAGGAAGCCGGAGTACCCGGAGAGAACCACCGACCATGGGCAAGTAATTGGTAAACTTTATCACTTGCGAGTCGAGTGCACCCTTTTTTGTACGGTAATTTACAAAACTGGACGCGAACCCACGCCGTATTGGTGATAGGCTTGTATGAGTTGTTACATCCCACTAAATTAAAGTAAACTTGCATTGTGCAACATAAATTATACACGATCAGTATCATGAAGAAGTACTAGATTTATTTAACTGTTTATTGTAAACATTTAACTCTCCTTTATAACGAAGTAATAATAATAATAATAATAATAATAATAATAATAATAATAATAATGTTAATGTACATGAATGGTTGTTCTTGAAGAGCTGATCGTCGTTATTCCTTTCTTTATTATCACATTTTGTATAATCGTTTGATCTCCAAATTAACATCTTAGATAGGACATGGTCCCTCGACAGACTGTTTAAAGTAACAGAATGGTTGTTATGTTGCAGTGGCGGATCCAGAGGGGGGCGGAGGGGACGTTCGCCCCCCCCCCCTAAAAAAAGGAGAGAGAGAGAGAGAGGGGGGGGGAGGGGGTCTTCCGTCCCTCTATTAAGCATATCAGCATTCATTCATTCGCCTGTTAAATATAATAAATCATTATATATTTTTACCCGTTGCATTGCCCTTTTAGTATATCTAATTACTTATGAACTTTTGAAGCAGTCGACGATTAATCAGAAAATCATCTTGAAGTCATTTTTGACTGACATTCATAAATTCGGTTGTTTCGAATCATTTCCATTCCGTCAAAATTTTGTTATTTTCGTCTGCCAGATCACGTGATTTCGATGGAACTGCTGGTCCTGAGCTTCCGGTGTCAATGTACACAACAAAAACTCCAATCGATATGTGCCGTTTTAACGTTCGATTCTCAAGTTAAAAATATCTTAACATTTTCTGTAAAAGACAGATATCAATTAAATTATTTTATTTGTAATATGATAATAGGTGTTACCTAACTTGGGACGAAGTCCAATATTTCTTTTTAAGCAATAATATGATAATAGGTGTTACCTAACTTGGGACGAAGTCCAATAATTTTTTTAAATAATATATCGGGGACCAAACTCCGGACAGTTTTCGTATCCGCTACCGAACATGGTTCATAACCGGAAGTAGTAAATAAACTTTATTGTAGCTTTAGTTTGCACATTTTGTTGTTCATGTGCGATGCTTTATTCACAAGAAAAGCCGTCATTAGTTTTATACATCATAAAAATTATAAACATTGTCGGTAATCTTTGTTTATGGTTGTCAAGGACTACTTCACGCTCTCTCGCGATATTTTGAACAGGTTCCACTTCTCACGAGAGCTGCAACTTGATTTTTTTTTCTACATCCTTGTACCCGTTCTTGATTTTATTTACTAGTGTACAATATGTCGTTTTTAGTACTTTGATACTCGTACCCCTACAAGAGCAATTTTTTACTGCATCGATTTTTTTGCAGAAACCCACTGTAGCTGTACATGTATTGCTTCCGGTATGTCATTTCCGGTGCATGAAAATTTAGTCATTAGTATATAGAAAAAAATTGCTATTTCTACCATAGTTGGGATTTCGTCCCATATTAACTCGGATATATGGACCTATAATTTTTGTTCAAAGTAGACCGAGGGCGGATCCAGATTTTCTTAAAAGAGGGGGCAAATAGGGGGACCCAGACCCAAATCTTCCGTCGTTTTTTTAAGTCCCGATCTAGGTACGAAACGACCAGGTTACGAAACGTCCGCATCCAATTTTCTGCACAGATTTAACCATGTATTGACTTCCGGTATGTCATTTCCGGTGCATGAAAATTTAGCCATTAGTATATAGAAAAAAAAATTGCTATTTCTACCATAGTTGGGACTTCGTACCATATCAAAGACTTCAACGCAGAGACAAATAATTCTTTAAAATTAAATTTGTTTTCTTTCTTTATTTGCGGCTGTCAGCATCATGAAAGGAAAACGATCTGCCTTTATGTGTATATTTCTTATATAAGACAGATAGTGGGGTACCGAACACCAGTATTTATTCAGCGGTTTCCTTGGCGTCTCCATATTACTTATAATCTACCGCATCTACGACTATGATATGCTGACGTTGTCACAGTAATAGCGTAAACACCGGAAGTCGCCTGCCTATTTGTTCAGACGTCAAGACACGAAAAAGACGGAACGTGGTCGGAATTGACATGATTCGAAACAACCGAATTATGATGTTATGATTTAACGCCGATTCATTAAATTCCTTTCTGATAAAATTTGCTTCTTATTGTTTTCTACTAATTTCTAATGGCATGTCATGGCATCAACAAAATATAGAAAGCTACAGCAAGGTCGCTTAGATAGTTTTACAAACACTTCAATACAAATTACCCCATTTTCAACAGAGAAACATGAGAAGATTGGCTAATATAGCTCGCCGGGTATTCGGAAACTCGGTGCAAGCTAGTTATTTTGAACGTTTTCATTGGTCAATTTTGAATTTTTTGACACTACAGACCGCGGAGCATGCTGTTCCGTGTTCCGTTGCCGTCATGCTCCACGGTCTGCAGTGTTCAAAAATTCAAAATTGGCAAATGGAAACGTTCAAGGTGTCCGCACCTGTTCCAAGTATACGAATACCCGGCGTGATAAAGGGACCGACCATTTAACTTGCAAAGGGGGGTGGGGGGGGGGGGGGGGNGGGGGGGTCACGGTTCCAGAATAGATAATTTCAAGTGACATCTCCCTTTAATTTACACTCACTGCTTATAAACTATTTGAAACTTTTTGGAGAAGATTCATGCGTTTTAATACACTTCTTCACATTTTTAAGGCTCTGAACCCGACAAGAAACATTGTTATATACCATTATACAGAAAAGATTCTTGAGACCTGCTAATCTGGGTCAGGGGTCACTGTGAGTAGCATGTGTAGTCTATTTTTATCTTGGACAATAGTTTATAAATATAGAATCTTGACAATGTAAAGGAAAGATGCTATGTTATATTTATTCATTTGTTTGATTCTGGAATATTGTTGATCATTGATTTAAACAAGAAAAAAGGGAAAAAAAGGGGTGAATTTTACAGTTAAATAAATGTTATGTTTCGACAGATTAAAGAGAAAAATATAAATTTGTTGCGACTAAAGCTTAAATCAGCGTTAAAAATTGAACAAATATCAGTGGTTTTGTAAATGAAAATTATTATAAATAGAAAATCTGAATTTATTATTTATTAATTTATTATTAATGATACAATTTTAT
This sequence comes from Gigantidas platifrons, assembly GCA_002080005.1. Classification (NCBI taxonomy): domain Eukaryota; kingdom Metazoa; phylum Mollusca; class Bivalvia; order Mytilida; family Modiolidae; genus Gigantidas; species Gigantidas platifrons. The sequence goes on from MJUT01055248.1 coordinate 353,060, forward strand.
ATCCCTTGGGCGGGGGACTACGTCCAGTATGGATATCACGTATATTTGAAGTTATTATATGGACATACGTGACAACCCAATTTCCGGAAACTTAATGTCAGCAACATAATAGTTTTTTATTAAAAAAAAAAAATTCAGGACCCCTGTGTCCATGTTTTGCAATGTTGAAAAATCCAACATTTGAATGTTTAATTCAAATTAAACATTCGAGGGTTAATTTCGAGTGCTACTGGGCAGTAATGATAAATTGGATAGGATCAAGATATTTGGCCTTCCTAAGAGCCTTGCTTTTCTACCAGGATATGCTGCAGGTACTTCATGGGTATATCATTCTCAAAACATAACCTTGCAAGGTCCGTGTCTCATAACTATATGTGGAGTGCTACTCAATTCACGGCGTATAATCGCAATGAATCATTTCCGATAAAACCAGTGTTACTCACTCCTTTCCGATTCTTACACATAAAAAATGTAGATATCGAATATAATGCGCACGACGCGCTTCTGGAAGGTACGCTTAAAGTCGGAAGATTGGAAAGTCAAATAATTTAAAGGTCTTTGGAAACAAGTAAACCAAATGCCCTAAGCAGGATAGCTAAAATCTGATAAGGTCACCTAGGCCTGAGGGAGGAGAACCTTAGTTTTATTAATAATTACATTATTTAAGAACGGTAAATTTCAATAATAAATATATCTAATAAACCATGTCAGTACCGAAGCACTACTGGGCGGATTACACATTCGGGGCCTAATAGTCCACCAGTAGAGGTGTCCACCAATGTAATATTGTACCAGTAGAGGTGTCCACCAATGTAATAGTGTACCAGTAGAGGTGTCCACCAATGTAATAGTCATTAAGAAACCTTAGATATCAATTTAATGTACACGACGGGTTTCTGGAATAATTTTCATCAGGTACACCTAATATTTTTATATAAAAAAAAAAAAATTCCACAAAATGTTTACTTCAAAGCAGACTTGTATTTATATATATATATGTATAATTGCCTCTAATGACAATAATTAATGTATGCAATTTGTTTGCCCTTATTGTGGGCCCATTGATTGGAATAATAAATATTCTTATTCTTATTCATTCACAAAATGCTTCAAAATTGTTGACGGAAAAGCTTCCTAAATACTCAAAACCCAGGAGCTTCCGGGGGGCTTCGCCCCCGGGGCCCCACTACCAGGGCTCTGCCCTGGATCCGCTGGAAACCTTAAGCTGTCCACAGACACCTCGCCGACTTTCGTCTCCCCCTAACACAAAATCCTGGATCCGCCCCTGTGTTGTGTCCATCACAATTTCTCTTACCTTTACCTCTTCTTGACTATGTATAACCAATTTCATCGTTATCTCTTGTAAGATATAACAGAAGTATTAAAGGCATGGATTATGATATATAGATTAAAATCATATGAAAGGCAAATATCGTTGAATTTTTGGATTAAATATTTTCACTTAATATGTCACTTAATTTTAACTAAAATCAACAGCATAACATTAAAAATCCGCTCAAAAGCAGATTTTAAGAGAAAATCGCAAAGTATTTGACAGCAGATAATTCTGTCTTTCCGGGCAGTAATGCAAATGATATGCGCGTGACCCAAGATTTGAACTCTTTCGGGGAGATTATCGCTAATGCGCACTGTTCAGTACCACATAAGAATAATTGCAAAAAAAAAAAATTGGTTCACACGACATGAAACAGACAGATTCCTCAATAATCATTGTCAGGAATGTGTGCGTGCTTACCTCAGCATTCATGATTGTTTATCTTTTCTTCACGAGATCATGATCGGCAATCATCGGAACAAAACAACAGAAATTAATCAGTCTCCACAACGCAATGGTGAGGACGATAAACATGCACACGGATTTGCAGATTTCTAGTTGTTGGGAACATATTTTGACTTGAAACATGCATGAATAGCATAGTAAAGGTACCAAACTGAATTTCATGGAAAAAATATTCTTCACCCAAAACTGGTGTAATATTACTTTAAAACGAGATCCAATCAAAATAAAATGAGATATGTTTACAAAGAACCTCACAAACATCATCCCTGGAAAGCTGGGTTCCAATTAGACATGTAGTTTCAGAGAACCTGTGAAATGTCTATATGACAATGGATAAATTTATGAAATGATGACGATACCTTACAAGTCTTAAAAGTCCAAAAACGAAAACGTGTGTTTGTGTGCGTTTCGGGCTTCAGCATACCCCCATCAGCCTTTATTTCGGGCGAAGCATGTTAAATGCTTGCTTATTAGCAACAGTTATAATTTTCATGAGTTTCTTCCAGTTTGAAATTGAAACTTAACTACAACTATAATTTCTAAAGGTTCATAATTAGATATCATTCTCTATCCAGAGTTGTCGTTCCTGCTACGCTACACAACATCTCTGTCAAAAATGATTTGTGATCGTTTTTAACTTTTTAATTTTTGCCTCCGCAAAATAGTTCTCCAAGAAGTGGGGGTCATTTTTAAGAGAGAATTGATTTGAAATGAGTTATTTATTTTCACCTTTATTGATATTTACAATAATTAAAACAATTTTAAGTAGATTTTTTTTTCTGTTTCTAAATTTTACAAGAATCTTGTAAAATGAGCGTTGACATAACTCGAATAATTCAAGCCCTTTCCGTCTCCGATTCTCTCCGCCTTCTGAGGTTAATGAAGATAGAGAGCAAACTCCGGACAGTTCTCGTATCCGCTACAGAACACAGTTCATCCGCTGGATACTAATGGAGGGTAGTTTGCGGACCGGAGCTGGTAACTGTCCGGAGTTTGGATAGAGAGTGGAATATCATTCTCTATCCAGAGTTGTCGTTCCTGCTACGCTACACAACATCTCTGTCAACGCTCATTACACTCGATTTTTGTAAAATTTAGAAAAAGTAAAAAAAATCTACTTAAAATTGTTTTAATTATTGTAAATATCAATAAAGATGAAAATAAATCACTCAATTAAAATCAATTCTCTCTTAAAAATGATTTGTGATCGTTTTTAACTTTTTAATTTTTACCTCCGCAAAATAGTTCTCCAAGAAGTAGGGGGTAAAATCATTTTTAAGAGAGAATTGGTTTGAAATGAGTGATTTTTTTTCGTCTTTATTGATATTTACAATAATTTAAACAATTTTAAGTACATTTTGTTGACTGTTTCTAAGTTTTACAAGAATCTTGTAAAATGAGAGTTGACAGAGATGTTGTGTAGCGTAGCAGGAACGACAACTCTGGATAGAGAATGAGTGGAATATAACGACTGGATTATTTGGGTTAGCGTTGACAGAGATGTTGTGTAGCGTAGCAGGAACGACAACTCTGGATAGAGAATGAATTAGATATGTGTAAACCTATATAATTAGAAACGTTTGAAGGTACCAAAGGGGTAATCCGAAGTCGTAAACCGAAGAAAAACACACCATTCGAATGCTTAATAGAAAAGGACAAAAAGACAAAACAGAGATTAACAAAAGGTTAATTCCCATTTATCCTATGTTTATATAAATATATACACTAGATAAAAAATAAAATGACTTTATTTCACTTTTACATAAAGTGTATTATTTCATTTCTTATTATTTATCAATTTTCTTCATTTAAATTTGTCTGCTAAATGAGGAATAAAACATTCCTAAATCACTATATTTTACTTCATTTCATTAGATAATATACCACGTGATATTTCACTCAGTTATTACTTTTTGAAAATTAAATAACAACCTTTAAATGGCCCCAACATAAGTGCTAAGACAACAATGTGCAGGTGTTCAGGGAGCATCCCCTTTAAATATAAATAATAATAACTTTATTGCAAAACAAGAAACCCTGACGGGCCTTGCAAATTACAACAAATAATGACAAGTTGACAACAACATAAGACATACAACATACAGTAAGAATTCAAATCAAGCTTAAATTTATATATATATATATATATATATAGAGATAACTGACCAATGTGGACCCTATTTTCGCCACACCATAGATTACTTTATATAGTCGACAATGTTGGATAAGATATCTTGATTGGGATTTAGAATAATTTTAAGTTTAGCGATTGAGTCGAGCTGATTGAAATCAGGATTATAGTTTTCAATTTCTTGTATCAGACTGTTTCGCATATTATAATTAATATGACAATGCAGGAAAAAATGTTTCTCATCATCCAATACTTTGTGCAAACTTTACAAATTCTTTGTTCTCTTGGAACTTTCTTATACCGACCAATTTCTTTTTCTAACTTGTGTTCGCTTATACGGAACTTAGTTAAGATTTTACGACTATTATATTATAAACGTAATTGCTAAAACAACAATATATACTACATGTATTTATATTGTTTTAAAAATGGTGTTCAGGGAACACCCCGATGAGACTAAAGGCCAATTACGGTACGGTATAAGAACAATTTTGCCATTACAAATTTTTATCACATCTTGATAGTAATATTCCAACCGCCCACAAGCATGACGTATATTATGTCACAAGTTCTGGCTACAAACGAACATAAATCATTTATTAAGAAAACTCAACACAAAATATTTAGGTAGACAAGACAAAACAGCTTCGTATCAGCTCGTCAGACAGACCAGTTGGCATACTTTTATTATTCAAATAAAATAATGTTCAAGACCTTTCACTGTCTGGCAATGGCCGCTGCACATCAGTAATGAGTATACAATTGACAATCTATTAAACACGTAACTATGCTGCAAGAAGTAGTCGTGGAATATTTTGTCACCTAAAGTGACAGTCGAACAGACCTTAAATTTTATTAACCAATGAAATTCTACTATATAATTTGTCAATATTACAACACATGTACATATATATGCCTAGTAAATCATGCAAACAAATACACATGTTTAAGTAACCTTTAAAAATACATTTTCACAACTCATAATAATAACTTTATTGTCATTAAACATATATAAACATGTCTGTGACTAATACAAACAAACAAAACAAACAAACAATTGTGTGTATGAAAAAGAAAAAAAAGACAAACATAACGAGTTATTTATGTAGCAATAAAACCTCTGTCCTCAGTTCTAATGACCGTTTCAAATAGAAGCCAATATCTCTAACATGTCGCACGGAAGCAGGATTTAGTAAATAGACTAACTTTTGTTCATCAGAAAAGTTTATGAAAATTGCATTATCCAATTCAATATTATTAAATAGATATTCTCTCAGATTCTGATTTACTCTACATTTTAAAATAAAATGAGCTTCATCTTCAATGACACTACAATTTTTGCATAGTCTTTCTTCACATGAAGTTTTATTATATCGACCCTTCTCTATTTCAAGACGGTGGTCACTGATACGAAATTTTGCAAAAATATTCCTAATTGAAAAATCATTAAATGATAAATAGAATTTTCTTTCGAATGAAGGTTCTAATTTTTTATAAAGGAAAAGCTCGCTGCTCTCATCAATTTTGTCTATTCTCATCAATTTTGTCTATTTTACTTTTATATAAATTTTTATACATTTCAGTTATTTCATTTTTAATATCTAATTTTAAATGCTTAACATCCTTTAGATTCTTGCAACTGGCAACTTTATTTATTTGAACGCTGTCTGGTTCAATGTTTTCTTTACATATGTATACCAAGAATAAACACCTTGTGAATCAAGAGATTTTGAAAGTTCAAAAGCCTCTTTCAATAATGGATTTAAATTGTCAGTATGTAGTCTGGCAAGATATAAAAGTGCTTGCGAATTAATAAAATTTTCAACAGGAAATCTACCAAGTTCTGTTCTCACTTCTATATTTGAGGAGGTCTTCTTTGTTCCAAGAAGATGCTTTCAAAAATTCAAGTGAACTTTTTCAAAGGGGGTTCTATCAATAAAGGTGAAATGGTCCATGTTTCCATTTCTTAGTATAGCTCTTTGCTTTGCCTTATGGTAAACAAGAAAATAATCCATAAAAGATATTTCAGAATTGTAGGTCAAAATAGGTCTAACCAATTTGTCAAAGAGATTAATGGAAACCGAAATAGGTAATATACCAAGAGATGAAGTCTTTTCTCGCAAGGAAAATAGAACTTTCTCATACACTCGCCTATGCTCGAGTTTGCCGTATTCTTCGTACTAAACTATTAGATCAATGGTTTTTAAAGAATCGTTCCATTTTATCTTTCAAAAATTTTTACGGAAGATATTAACACCTTGTTGAAAAGCATTCTATCTGTTGTGTACAGATGACATACGATGGTATTGGCAATCAAATATTAGTTAAAAGTTGACTATCGTTAACTAGTACATGTGTATATGTCCTACAGTGGCCTTGTCCACTATCTAATATTATCAGCTTGCATATGCGGTCCCTATAAAATGTATACTCTTATAAATGAGTTACCAGTTATCAAGTTACCATAAGATTGTATGAGGCCGTCGTGACCGTGATCGTATTCAATCAGTGCCTATCAACAGTGGTGTTTTGAATTCGAATTTCGGTCAGGGTGATGTGTACAACATTGTGATAAAGTTTGTCAGTGACTTGCGACATGTCGGCGGTTTCCTCCACCAATAAAACTGACCACCAGTGCACGATATAACTGAAATAATGTTGAAAGTGGCGTTCAACACCATTAAACAAACAAACAAACATAAAATTGAAATGATAAAGAGTGAGTGAGTTATTATTGTTTAACGCCAACTCAGCAATTGTTCTGCTATACCAGTGAAGAGAACACGTTATAATTTTCAATGAGATGATGATGAGTTCCACAAATGTGCTAGACCAACACACCCAATTGGATTTTTGTAGTGCTAGTTCACTATAGCAACATTCCGCCGACAGACATGTCGTCCCACTCGGACACATTATCCTGATTTCGGACCAACCAGTCTGTGGTCTTTCTCCTTCATGCTGTGTGCTTAGTGGAGAAGCAACAAATGAAATTTTATAGTTTTTGTTTGACCTGATTAGGGCTTGAAACCACGATCTACCGCAAACAAGGCGAGCACGCTAACCATTACACAACTGATGCAGTATAAAAGCAATTTTATTGAAAATAAATATGTAAACAGAAAGAAATAAAAGGGGGATACTTCGGTGTCATGTGCGACTGTAGAACTACGATAACTTTTTAAACCATTTTTATAATATTTCATACAGAAACTCAATCTTACTAAAATTCTATGAGTTTTATTATTAGAATATCTAGAATAGAAATATATAGTAGACTGATCTTTGTAAAGAATCGATCAATCCAAAATCAATGCAAGATGTCTAAAATAAAGGGTAAATGTTGATGACCACAACTAAACCTGAAAGACTCTTAATATTAAAATTATTGCTACGATTACGGAAAACCAGGTAATGGTAGTCAGAACATTCTTATATAATAGTTCATTGGATCGTATCCGATATGAAGATGGAAAGATGTGCAATTCACAATCGCAATTATTACGTTTTCTTCAGCAAAACTTTGTGAAGAATGATTTTTGTCAGAGTATATCGGATAGTCGGATCAATAATACGTCGGATTATCGGACTAACGTACTGTCTGACTAACGGTCCGTCGGACTTTCAGGGCGTCGTATAACAACTACGTATACGGTCCCTTGAACTTGAACGTCAGTTGACAAATTTACATACATGATTTATTTTTCCAGATGAAGGCAATGTAAATTTGCTTTTACATATATAAGTAAATTTACACTTGAAACATGCAATTTTACACAGTGGATAAATTTGGGCACATGAACAGGGCTTTAACTATTTCATCATGGCCACGAGATAAATAATTATTTTCGCATGCCGCTTCCATGCCTCCGTGAAAAAAGAGCATTGGATTTTAAAAAGAAAAATTAATTGGTAACAACTGATCACCGTGTCTTTTCCGCAAAGAAATGAAAATCTTGAGTCATAGCGAAAATAATTATAGATTAATACATGGCCTTTTTCATATTGCCCTTGTTATCAGCCCGAGACCTTGATATCGGCCCGAGGGTCATGTATTAATCTATTTATCACATATTTTGCCAGGGCATATAACAAGTTATTGCCCTGGGGGCAAATAACACGCCGCAAATTATGCTTTGATTACACATGCAAATTCGGCGTTATTTCAATAAAAAATGTGATTAGTACAATGTACAAATATATTTCAGGTGTGAAACTATTCCACTCAAGAATAACAAACTCGCAATTTAATTTGTACCATTAGCAGATATTTAAAAAAAAAAAAAGACACCCTCCCTGCATGACTGGACCACAATCTCAGTTAAACTGAAAATAAACTGTTGATCATGCAAAGGTGGATATTTTCGCGGGAAATAAGTTGTCTCCCATTTGTTTTTGCATTTGGGGAGTCTCTAGACTTATCGGTTAAATTGGACGAAAGATCCGATTTGTCATTTTATGCTAATACAAATGTACAAATGAAATGGCGATGACATTTGTAAATCATATTTTGTATGAAAATTGGAGTCCAACATTTGTATCTGACTGGATTAAAGGTGAAATTTAAAATTTAATGGTTAATGAAAAACTTCAATAACTTATCATATTGTCAATCATGACTTATATTAGTTCCCCATTAAACATAAATAGAGCATTAAATAACGGGATCCCTTAAATAACTTCCTAATCGCCTGCATGATATCCCAATTAATGCCAATAAATTTATGCAATTCAAAGTTAGGAACGTGCTATAACATAACATAACATAAGAAGAAGAAAAAAGAAAAAAAAGATTTTTTATGTTTTTGTTTGGGTATGATTCTGCCATTATTATACATGTGTTTATGTTTGGTAATTAAGATGAATTGCATGTATACATGATGGGTAGATTGCTCTATGTCTTATGTAAATTGTTTTCTAATTGTTCCATCTTGTTGGAGAGGATTTGTATAGGCATAGCCTGTTGTCCAATCCTATTGATTTATCAATAAAATATTTGAAATGAAATAACATAACATAGTTTATTAAATCAATCAAGAAGCCCCTGAGCACAGAATTACAGACATTTACATTTTACACTTGCAATGATTTTGATGATTAGTAACATATACGACATATATATAAAAAAGAATAAAAACAAGCATAGATGACCGATACTGCAGGGGGGAAACCATTCATAGGCAGAACAAACTATGGCAGTTTATAGCTAATATTATGATATAGATATACATAAAAATATATTATACAAATATAATATGATGCAGATATAACATGGTGTTCATATCACGAAATACTATTTTATCTTTAGGCTATATATCATTACTGTAAGATGAGTGCCAAACGGGACCCCATTGGAAATAAGCCATACGGCTTTCATGGGCTATCATGATTAAATGTCAACTTTTTTTGCTCTTACTTTTCAATGATTCATGTAGTATTGGAATTCATGTACATGATTTTTAAATTTTTATCAGTAAATCATAAAAGGTAGACCGTTTTGTACATGGTATGTCTTATGATATTTTAATACTTTGCATTGTTTTACATTGTCTTATAAATTGTATGTTTACTGTATTTGTAATGTTTGCTGTTGATATTTAATCAAATAAATCTATCTATCTATCTATATTGCATCCACTGGTATGGGGAGAATCGTGCAACTTTGAACAGACTTAAAAGTTCGGACTATTATAGGATACTTACACGTCTCATTAAGAATGAATATTTTCCTTTTGCTTTATCGTATGGCTATGCCGTTTTTTTCCTTTGCCATACAAAAGATGTATAATTTTGAAACCCCCTGTTAATGTTATTAAAGTCCGACGTTCCGTTAGTCTTACAAGATCGATAATCCGAGAAACCTTTTAGCAAACCTTTGATAGTTGTTGAATTTTAGGGTTATGGTGTTTAGCCTCACTTTCAACAATATTCCAGTTAGATTGTGGCGGTCTGTTTTATTGGTGGAGGAAACTGGAGAAAACCGCCAACCTGTCGCAAGTCACTGACAAACTTTATCACATAATGTTGTATCGAGTACATTTTTTCGTACACCTCGCCATGAACAGGGTTCAAACTCACAACATTAGTAGTGATAGGCACTGGCTGCCCAGGTAGTTGTAAATCCAACTACCAAACGATCATGACCACGACGGCCCGTTCTATCAATTTAACGAATTATGGTTATTCTGAACAAATTATTCTGATCCCTTAAAATTTGTAATAACCATAGTAAAACAAGACAAATTTCCAAAGTACAGTGGGTTCAGCTAAATAGTTATTTTATTTAATAAAGGTGTCCAAGAGGAGCCCAAAATCTGAAATTTCAAATACATGTAATGTATATATATGGAATTTTTATTTTCCATCTAATTCTTTACGCTTAAGAAATTATAACAAGACAAATATTCAAAATCAAGTACTTAAGTAGGTCCATCCAATACTTGTTTCCAGCATAATACTGTGTCCAATACATTATTATGTCAAACTGTGTCCACACTTAGTCTTAATATTCATGTATTGTACATGTATTTTATTTTCCCCTGTCGACATGCTGCAGTTGTTACATGCTTCGCTCTGTGTAGCCCTTTATTCTGTCTTCTTAAAATAATTTGAAAAATTATTACCCAATATTTAATATTACAAGTATTTGTATATAGATCAAAGAGACAGAGCAAGGACTGGTTGGCTCGGAATCAGGCTAATGTGTCCGATTGGAGCGACATGTCTATCAGTGGACTGCTGCTTCAGTGAGCTAACACTATGAAAATCCAACTAGGCGTGTTGGTCTAGTACAAAGTGGATCTCATCATCATCTCATTGAAAATTAACTTTTTCTCACCATGATATAGCTGAAAAATTGCTGAGTTGGCGTTAAACTATGTATCGCTCAACCTAAAAATTTGCTGATTTGAGAATCAGATCAATCTGATTTATTATTTTTAAAGTATTTTGATTCTTCTTTTGTTTTTAAAATTTTAATTTTAATATTTACAGGATTAGATGAGGCTACACCCCAGTATGCAGATTTAATTACAGAACATGGTATTGATGGGAAAAAATTATTAATGTTAACACATTATGATCTGGAAAAAATTGGAATAGACAAACTTGGACATCAGGAGCTGATTCTAGAGGCTGTAGATCTGCTGAAATCTTTGGTAAATACAAACTCATGTACACCAGGGGCTTATTCTAGAGGCTGTAGATCTCCTTAAATCTTTGGTAAATACAAACTCATGTACACTAGGGGCTTATTCTAGAGGCTGTAGGTCTGCTGAAATCTTTGGTAAATACAAACTCATGTACACCAGGGGCTTATTCTAGAGTCTGTAGATCTGCTTAAATCTTTGGTAAATACAAACTCATGTACACCAGGGGCTTATTCTAGAGGCTGTAGATCTCCTTAAATCTTTGGTAAATACAAACTCATGTACACTAGGGCTTATTCTAGAGGCTGTAGATCTCCTTAAATCTTTGGTAAATACAAACTCATGTACACTAGGGGCTTTCTAGAGGCTGTAGATCTGCTTAAATCTTTGGCAAATACAAACTCATGTACACCAGGGGCTTATTCTAGAGGCTGTAGATCTCCTTAAATCTTTGGTACATGTGTAATTACAAACTCATGTACACCAGGGGCTTATTCTAGAGGCTGTAGATCTCCTTAAATCTTTGGTAAATACAAACGCATGTACACTAGGGGCTTATTCTAGAGGCTGTAGATCTCCTTAAATCTTTGGTAAATACAAACTCATGTACACCAGGGGCTTATTCTAGAGGCTGTAGATCTCCTTAAATCTTTGATAAATACAAACTCATGTACACTAGGGCTTATTCTAGAGGCTGTAGATCTCCTTAAATCTTTGGTAAATACAAACTCATGTACACTAGGGGCTTTCTAGAGGCTGTAGATCTCCTTAAATCTTTGGCAAATACAAACTCATGTACACCAGGGGCTTATTCTAGAGGCTGTAGATCGGCTTAAATCATTGGTAAATACAAACTCATGTACACTAGGGGCTTATTCTAGAGGCTGTAGATCTCCTTAAATCTTTGGTAAATACAAACTCATGTACACCAGGGGCTTATTCTAGAGGCTGTAGATCTGCTTAAATCTTTGGTACATGTGTAATTACAAACTCATGTACACCAGGGGCTTATTCTAGAGGCTGTAGATCTCCTTAAATATTTGGCAAATACAAACTCGTGTACACTAGGGGCTTATTCTAGAGGCTGTAGATCTCCTTAAATCTTTGGCAAATACAAACTCATGTACACCAGGGGCTTATTCTAGAGGCTGTAGATCTCCTTAAATCTTTGGTAAATACAAACTCATGTACACTACTGGGCTTATTCTAGAGGCTGTAGATCTGCTTAAATCTTTGGTAAATACAAACTCATGTACACCAGGGGCTTATTCTAGAGGCTGTAGATCTCCTTAAATCTTTGGCAAATACAAACTCGTGTACACTAGGGGCTTATTCTAGAGGCTGTAGATCTCCTTAAATCTTTGGCAAATACAAACTCATGTACACTAGGGGCTTATTCTAGAGGCTGTAGATCTCCTTAAATCTTTGGTAAATACAAACTCATGTACACCAGGGGCTTTCTAGAGGCTGTAGATCTCCTTAAATCTTTGGCAAATACAAACTCATGTACACTACTGGGCTTATTGTCCCCCGACGCTTCGTCGAAGGGGACTATAGAAATGGGTATCGTCCGTCCGTCCGTGTGCTTTTTGGTTTCCAGATGATAACTTGTGAATGAAAAGTCAAATTGAAGCTAGGTGTGGCATGTAAGTGTATCTTATGAATATCTAGGTCAAGTTCGATAATGACAATTTTTCGACAATTTTTACTAGAGTTGTGCCCCTTTTTATACCTCAAAATTGCTAAATATTTGGTTTTCAGATGACAACTTGGGAACAAATAGTCAGATTGAAACTAGGTTTGGTATGTAAGTGTATCTCATGAATATCTAGGTCAAGTGCGATAGTGATCATTTTTCGACAAATCTTACCAGAGTTACTCCCCTTTTTTTACTTCAAAATTGCTAATATTTTGGTTTCCAAATTATAACTTGTGAACAAAAAGTCAGATTGAAACAAGGTTTGGTATGTAATTGTATCTCATGAATATCTAGGTCAAGTTCGATAATGAGGATTTTTCGACAAATCTAACCAGAGTTACTCCCCTTTTTTTACTTCAAAATGGTCCTTGGATGGTCCCCTTTCAGAATTATGAGTGATACAGGCTCACCTGACCCTCTAGTTTACAGTAGTTTCAAAATTTAATCTTACGATATAACCTTGACGTCGGGGGACCAGTGGCCAACGGCCTTTTATTCTAGAGGCTGTAGATCTCCTTAAAACTTTGGTAAATACAAACTCATGTACACCAGGGGCTTATTCTAGAGGCTGTAGATCTCCTTAAATCTTTGGTAAATACAAACTCATGTACACTAGGGCTTATTCTAGAGGCTGTAGATCTCCTTAAATCTTTGGTAAATGCAAACTCATGTACACTAGGGGCTTATTCTAGAGGCTGTAGATCTCCTTAAATCTTTGGTAAATACAAACTCATGTACACTAGGGGCTTTCTAGAGGCTGTAGATCTGCTTAAATCTTTGGCAAATACAAACTCATGTACACTAGGGGCTTATTCTAGAGGCTGTAGATCTGCTGAAATCTTTGGTAAATACAAACTCATGTACACCAGGGGCTTATTCTAGAGGCTGTAGATCTGCTGAAATCTTTGGTAAATACAAACTCATGTACACTAGGGGCTTTCTAGAGCCTGTAGATCTGCTTAAATCTTTGGTAAAGACAAACTCATGTACACTACTGGGCTTATTCTAGAGGCTGTAGATCTCCTTAAATCTTTGGTAAATACAAACTCATGTACACCAGGGGCTTATTCTAGAGGCTGTAGATCTGCTTAAATCTTTGGTACATGTGTAATTACAAATTCATGTACACCAGGGGCTTATTCTAGAGGTTGTTGATCTCCTTAAATCTTTGGTAAATACAAACTCATGTACCGGTACATCTCAGTGGTGTTAGACTTGTAAGAAAACAACTACCTGAAAGTCACTTATGCCCCTGGAATACTGTTTTATTTAGGGTTGGTTTATGGTATTTTACGCCACTTTCCAACAATATTTTGTGGTCAGTTTTATTGGTGGAGGAAACCGGAGTACCCGGCAACAACCGCCAACCAGTCGCAATTCACTAACAAACTTTATCATATAATGTTGTATCGAGTACACCTTTCCATGAACAGGGTTCAAACTCACAACTTTGGTGGTAATAGGCACTGTTTGCACAGGTGGTTGTAAATCCAACTACCATATGATCACGACCGCGACACCCCACCCCCGGTTTATTTAAAGGACAAGTTATACAATTGCACGTTCACACAATAAAGAAAGAACTGATTGGTCTGTGTTTCCTAACTCCAATATTAAACGTCATTCACATGTAACATCAATGTTGTGTATTGCACAGGTACAGAGTCATCTTAAAAGTCATTAAATAATACAAAGAATTTTGTTAAGCACCAACATTATCAATAGTAGAAAATAAAAACACACCATCACAAGGCCCTCGTAAAGTTATTGATTTTAAATGCTTTACATATATCTTGACAGAGATACTGCTATGACACAGAGAATTTACAGTATCTAGCACTCCAGCTTGGTTGTAAAGCCAAAAGTTTACAGCGAGAAGTTCAAGCCAGTTCTTCAGAAAATAACCCAAATGCTGCCAATGTTGATAGACATTCAGGATCTCAAGACAAGTTATCTGTTAACATATTGTCTTCAGTATCAGATCTGATTTCTAGTTTGAAAAGTATCGTCAATTGGATGGATAGGTAACAAACACTTGTTGTATTTACGTATTACAGAGAATGCCTACATTTGGTTTATATCCTCATGAGTTGTGCAGGGGCGATCGTGATCGTATGGTAGTTGGATTTACAACTACCTGTGCAATTAGTGCCTATCACCACTAAAGTTGTGAGTTCAAACCATGCTCATGGCGAGGTGTACTTGATGCAACATTATGTGATAAAGTTTGTCAGTGACTTGTAATAGGTCAGTGGTTTCCTCCGGGTACTCTGGTTTCCTCCACCAATAAAACTGACCGCCACGATATAGCTGAAATATTGTTGAAAGTGACGTTAAACGCCATAAACCTCACCCACCAAACCTCATGAGTTGTTGGCTAACAACTTGAGCACTCTCAAGTTCTTAAGAAAATGAATATTTTTGTAATATCATGGCTGCCGTCAGCGGAGAAAACAGAAATACCTGGAGAAAATGACCTACCTTATGTAAGTAACTGATTAACTTTATCACATTGGGTTGTATTGAGTACGCTTTGCCAAGGGTGGCAGTCGATAAGGTGAAACTTTCATATAGATAGGAATCCAACGCCCAGCTAGGCCGACAGTTCATTAGTCTGACAAGTTCGATAATGCGAGAAACCTTTTAAAAAACCTTTGATAGTTGTCGAATTTTAGGGTTATGGTGTTTAATGCCACTTTCAACAATATTTCAGTTAGATTGTGGCGGTCAGTTTTATTGATAGAAGAAACCGAAGAAAACCACCGACCTGTCGCGAGTCACTGACAAACTTTATCACATAATGTTGTATCGAGTACACTTCGCCATGAGTGAGATTTGAACTCACAACATTAGTATTGATTACATAGGTAGTTGTAAATCCAACTACTATATGATCATGCCCACGACGGCCCTGTCTAATTTTAGAGCCTCTGCATGTTTGATTCAATGCATCCATTAGATTAGATTCAGTGAAGATAAAAATCGAAAAAATCAGGCTACATGTTTGCAGATATTTTGTACATTTGTACATGTAAATAAAATGCAGTGATTGTTGCTGAATTCTGTATTCTAAATAAATTTGTAGAATGCAAATATGAAGCCGCATGTCTTTTGAAATCTAGGAATAGCATTTTGTGTTCAGTCCTATATCATGCATCAAACTTTTCCTCTATATCTTACGCTTTTCGATGGATTTTTGTCCTTGCAGTAATATGTAGGCTAATTTCCTGTACAGTATTCTAAGATAAACTAAACCGAAAGAGGCAAAATCTACCAAATTCAAATATGTGGGCTTTCTAATTTTTCATCCAATTTTAAAGCATTCTTTTGCAAAATGAGGTAATGCAGAAAATGAGGTATTTTTAATGGAAAAGATACTAAATTTGGAAATGTTGTTTATATTCTAAAGATATACACAATTTATGTTTTTCATCTAAATTAATTTTGATGGTTTTTTTTTTCTTTGAATTGATTGTGACCAAAGGTTCAGGTAGTATTCCAGTAGATTTCCTCTCTCAGTTATGGTTTCGAGTTAAGCTTGATTATAGTAAATTTGGTGCAAGATTAAGCCCTTGTTGACCTGCTGTGGTTGTACGATGTTGTGTTCAGCATAGCCCTTTATTTACTGTGTAGAGTTTCATGCATGTTCAATTCCTATTTATAGCTATGTTGAGTATATGTAATTTTGAAATGTCTTATTTTTGTATTGAATACTTGTATATAAATTTCAGGTCTCCCTTTGAAGCTATTTATGATCTCTGTTTAGTGAGGAATAGCATCGTGAAAATCGGGATAGAACTTGTGTCAAACTCACAGAAAGAGAACCACTTGGCTGATATTGAGAACAACATTATTAAATCTGTAAGCATTCTGTTTTATAATGTTTCAAGTTAGAATTGGGTGTGGGAGATTTTTTTAGATGTCTGATTATCAATCTTTTAATAGACCTTTTGCACATTTCTAAAATTATATGTTTTATACAAGCTATTTCACCTGCGAGGCTGCAACAGGAGTAATGGTACCCAGTCAAGATCAAGAGCAATGAAAAGAAAACAAATTGGAGTCAAATTTTCTCAGGGATCCTTGATTTGTAGATATTTAAAATTTGAAGGAAAAAAAAACTTGTATTTTGGTGCATTTACAATTTGGACACTAATGTCATTAGCGAAAGTTAATTCTTACAATTAATGATATTTTTGAAATTCATTAATCAATTCTATTAATTACATTTACCTTTGTATTGTTAAACCTTGTTTAGCAAAAAATCTATTTCATTTTAAATTTAACTAGTGGAACAAGTAAATGAGTAAGTAATACAGTCGATCAGCTTCAGCTAACATTCAAAACAGCTCTGAAAAAAAGACATGGTTAGGATTATGGTGTTTAACGTCACTTTCAACAATATTTCACTTACTGTGGAGATCAGTTATATTGGTGGAGGAAACCGGAGTATCTAGAGAAAACATACATGTGATAGAGTTGCTATGCTACAACTGGAGATTTGAAAATTTTTGGCTGGAGATTTGGTCTCATAACTGGAGATTTTTTATCGACGTATTTGATGCATGTTTTTATTGTTTATTGATGTTTTACTTTTGTTTGTTTCAGTATTGAACCAACTGCATCCCACTTCAATATGTATTGTTTACATTTCTGTCTTAAGTGGTGTTTCATATGATGAATGAAGGATAAAAACTTTATTTATAATTTATTCATAATCATAAGGTTATAACAAAGCAATAACAATGAAGGCAGAATGTTCTGAACAATAAAGTCATAGATCACTAAAATTTAAAAAGTCACTATTCATCACATGTAGTCACAGAATTTACCCTTAATTCATTGCTTGTTTGATCGAAATGTTTTCTCGGCATCAAAGGTTGATCGACTCGTGTCTGCACAACGTTTATTTTGTCACTTTATAACTATATTTAATTGCCGCTATCCCACTTCTAATCATCTAAGCATGTGCCACAAACACACTTCCTTATACCCAATTAACTGTCAATCAGTGGATAATTGTTGTATAATCATCAACACCTTAATTAATCACCATCATGTCACGGTTTACCTGTAAAGGTGTCAAACAGATCAATAACCGGACATCATTCGTATTTCTCAGTGTTTTTCGTCAGCGCAGGGGTTCCAAATGGGGAATTTCCAGAAATATTGATCGCAAAATGTACATTGTAGGGCAAGATTTTTTTGTACTTGATTTTTTTCACGGGCGGAAGATTTTGAAAGTTGACGGGAGAGACGGAAGGGACCCTCAAAATCGGGAGAATAATGCTCCCGCCGGAAGGTTCACATGTATGAGAAAACCACAGACCAGTCACAAGTCGCTGACAAACTTGAGCGGGATTCAAACTCACAACATTAATGGTGATAGGTATTGATTGCATAGGTAGTTATGAATCCAACTACCATACGATCACGACCACAATCCCTTAAAAGACATGTGTGAATACAAATCTTTCATTTTTTGTTTATTTTTTATTTATATTTTATAGTGTGACAATCTATCAAAGGTGTGTGATGAGTTAGTAATTAAGAATAGAGACCCATTAGTTATCCAGCCAGCCTCGTTAGAAGTGGCCATCATCAGGAAGAAACCTGGAGAAGAACTGGTAAGTGGATCCAAGATAAAAAAAAAAAAAAAAAAAACTTTATATACATAATGTATGTGATTAGTGGTATTCAGATCATCAATTACGATCGAAAATCGGTCGATTATTTGAATTTCAACGACAATTAATCATAATTTTTCAAAATGAATTATCTCAAGCTTTTCGGGAAATAGAGTTTGTCCGAATCTGTATTTAGAATGTACTTCTTGCAAACATTTGTATGAGACAATATAGTATCCTTTTCAAAGAGTAAAACTGACATAGATCATAGCACATAGGACTCCAAAACTTTATGACCACCTAGGAGCTTAAAAAAGCATTGTGTGGAAATATTTTGGATTCATTAAAGTAAACGATGGACCTGCAACTAAAACCAACCTTGATATGACATAGGCTATATATAAATCATGTTGGAAATCATATGCTAACAATAAATGATTTTTATACTTCATTAACCATCATTTATAGTAATAACAATTGTAATAAGGCCACTCCAAATTGATTACTTGTTCTTCGGATTTTTTCATTACAAAAATGGAGCGGGAGAGCGAAAAAATTTTAATTATTTTTTTTATCTGAAAATTGAATTTTTGGAGGCGCTAAAATCTTGAACAAGCGAGCGACACTTTTTAAAAAAAATTTTTTAATCATTTTCCCCCTTATTTTTGTGTTTTTAAATGAAAATTCAAGATAATTTTATAAGCGGGTGACTTTTTTTTATTTTAAATTGTTTAAAAATCATGAAACATGAAGAGGGAATGTTGAAGAAATGGTGAGGAAACATTTTTTGTCGAAATTTTCAATCTGAATTTTAAAGTGCGAGTGGGTCCGAAGAACAAGTATTTAATTTGGAGTGGCCTAAAAAATATTTCAGTTAACTTCTTTAACAAACAACACATTCTGATTATAATCGTAAATCGAATCGGTTACAGGCATTCGATTATTCCGATTAATGAATAACTTTTTTCTAACCGATTCCCAACACTGTACATAAATTTTATTGCCATTTTTTGTTGTTCTTTATTGTTTTCAAACACAAATGTATAATTTATAGATGCAATTTTCAGCATAACTAAACTAGGTTCAACTGTATTTAATTATTTGTTTGAATTTATTTACAGGGAATAACAATACATTCAGCTTATTATGGTATACATAGTGTAGGAGGAATTAAAGAAATGGTAGGTCTTATGTACATCAAATAGTTTTAAATGATTTATTTCGGCATGAACTGTAGACGAGAGAATTCATCTCTATGAGGCTAATTACGTTTTATATTCAGTGTGCAAATTTTGCTTTACACACAATTTCAAAATATCTCCCTCCTAAGAGATTGCTCAAAATTTCTCCCTCCTAAGAGATTGCTCAAAATATCTCCCTCCTAAGAGATTGCTCAAAATTTCTCCTTCCTAAGAGATTGCTCAAAATATCTCCCTTCTAAGAGATTGCTCAAAATATCTCCCTCCTAAGAGATTGCTCAAAATATTTCCCTTCTAAGAGATTGCTCAAGATTTCTCTCTTCTAAGAGATTGCTCAACATCAGTTGTTTATCATAGCATAATGAAACCTTTTTGGAACCAGATCCATATTTATCTCTCAGAAATTATGGATTTTTGGTACCTCGAGCCAAGATCTCCAACACATTTTGACAGTGTCACATTTTTGAAGAGAGACTACATGTCGCCCATGTGTCATATATGAAAATGGCAAGATTGTGTTTATTGAAATCCATTTGATTAAATGTATTTTGATGGTGACTTTCTTTAAAAGTAATCCAATTCTTATAAAAGAAACCTTTTATTCGTTCATAATACAAATTGTGATCAAAATTTGTCTTCCGCTTCTTCCTGTTATCTGTTTGAAAGAGAAGTCACTTCTCCCTCAAATTTAAAAAGTTGTGAGAGGCGCCCTGTGTTGTATTTGACCTCTTGACTTCTGTCTTGGAGCAATACTCTGCTAATATCAATCTATAACAGAGTCATACAAACAACCAATAATTGAAATGATAGAGTAGATTTAAAAAAAAATAATAATAATCTCAAAAAATTTGTGTGTTTACTTTTTTAGTCTCCAGCTGACTTGTGTGGAAAGATAGAAAAAGGAGATGAAGTCATTCAAGTTAATGATAGAACAGTGGTAAGTTACATATAGATATGATGATGCTAAAAATAGAATTAGATATTGCCCCCATTAGTCAATTCACCAATATTGTCCTCCAAAAAAGGAATGTATAGACATGTATGTCTGTATATCCCTCTGTCTGTCAGTCCATCCATTGGTCAATCAGTCCATCCGTCCGTCTGCTATTAATTCAGATTTTTTTCTCTAAAGCGAAATTGTTGCATCTATATTTTCATATTCAAGTGTCAATTGGTAGCTATTTCCACATTTCTTAAAATAATAATACCATTACATGGTCATATACTCTGGTGAGCTAAATAGAAGATTTCCAATTAGATTGTTTCAGAGTTATGTCCCTTACAAATGACTGATGATTTTATAAAATATTTTGATTATTCTTCAGCTATTCGGTTGTGACATATATTGTATTTGGGAACATTATGTACAGATGTACTAAATAATGTGATAATACACAAGGTGACTAACCATTTCTTTAGAACCAATTGTATTTCATATTAAAAATAGATGTGAGAATGACCTTGACACATATTTAGATTATTTGGGCTCTTACTTCCATTTATGTCACAATCTTTTTGAAATATGACCTACATTTATTCAATAGTTAGTTGTATGGGGTTGATCAGTTGAATAGTTTACATGAATGTTTTTCATTGCTCTTGTGGTATTATGTCTCCCCCTTATGCTTTCGTCTTGTCCGTCTGACACAAAAGTTTGTATGTGCAACTTGTCCTACGTTTTATATGGGATTGTTAAAACTTTGTTATGCATGTCTATTACCATATGAAGGCTTGCATATCATTTAGGCAGTTTGATCTTGACTATTTTTACTGGAGTTATTGCCCTTTAAAAAAAAAAAATTTAATCAGGGCTCACCAAACCAGGCGACTTGGGCGACAAAGTCGCCTTCACGGCTCTGAAGTCGCTTCAACTCGGCCCAAAAGCGAAATTTCAGTCGCCCTGTTATTTTGAGACGTCGCCTATAAATTTTCAATAATCATACTTATTCTTCAATATTCACGTAAAAGAAGCTCCCATGTTCCTGAAATATGACCGATACAGGGCTTGATGTTCAATATTTTATTCCAAACTCGTTAATTGCATCCTTTTTAAGATCGTTGTGCAGCACACGTTCGTTTTGTGAAAGGTAGGGGAACATACGGTAGTGGGGAAAGAAACGTTAAAATCGGGATCGATTTTCGGAAGTCTCCCAGATTTTCCCTCACTTCGCCCTTAAGTCAACTGAGAGAGAAGTCATGTCGGCCTGTTTTTACTATGTGTGGTGAGCCCTGTTTAATGTAAAAGTTTGTACATGCAAATCCACCTACATTTTAAATGGGAATTCCTCAAAACTTTGAATGCTTGTATATTACCATATGAAGATTTGCATATACATGTAGTTGTGCCAGTTTTATCAGACCATTTTTGAAGGAGCTATCACCCTTTTTGACTTTATCCAAAAGATTGTTTTGAGGTATGAAGGGAGACATTTGTTTTTGTGTTATAGATAACCTTTAATATAATATCTGATTTTATTGTAGGTTGGATGGCAGTTAAAGTCACTTGTCAACATTCTGAAGGAGAAACCTAAAGAGGTCACCTTGTTGCTAAAGAAACGACCCCATCATATTAATCCTTTTGGTCAGGTACCAAACAAACGTAAACAAATGAACAAGCATCATGCTCAACAGATCTCAACTCTGCCAAAATCTCTTAAAAAACGCAGATCCCGAGAAGGAGAACCAAAGAACTCAAGACCATCCTTACAAGAATTTGTCAGCTCAGTACCTAATGATAACCTATTATCAGTTGTTGGGTAAGTGTATTATTAATCTTATTAAAATCGCATCTCTCATTTGCTACATCTGTTACTGATATGTCGTGGCGTGGGAGATTGAGGTAACCCAATTACAGGTCACATGTAAGTGACCCTATGTACCGTCCAATGAAAATAGACTAAATTTCGAGACTATGAAAGTGGTACTAAACTACTTTGCACGCTAAATGCAATCTGATTGACTGATAAAGATCATAACTCTATTTATCGTATCATTATATATATTCAGGATTTCCTTAGATCTCCCACGCCATGACATATGCATTTTACAATCAAATAGAAGAAATTTTGAAAACTGGCTGCAAACAAATGTCAAAATAGAAATGGGTATGGTACATGTTTATTTGTTTATGATTCTTCATCTAAGAACCATAGAAACATCATTTAACTCTAATCAACTGTTATTTTGGTGCCCTATGTTGATTCTTGTTTTATTATATCTGGTCAAAATTTCTTTTCTGTTCCCTTTCTAGCCAAATCCATTGAAAGTATTGTGAAATTTATAGAGTAATATTTTCTCTCATTGTCATTTTCCCGTTTTTAAAATTAATAACAACTACAAAATCAGGAAAAGATTGACTTTGCATTTTCGGAACTGTCTATTTGTGTTAATTTATATTTTTAAAACATTCCTTGTTAAAATATTTAGGTAAAACTATAACCCAAATTACAGATACTGTAGGTTGTGAAATTCCCAGTCAGAACAAGGTGTGACTACCTCATTGAGAAAATGGTGTGACATTCTCAGTCAGAGCGGGTTGTGACATTTTCAGTCAGAACAGAGCGTGATGTCCTCAGGCGTCAGTTTGAACAGGGTTAGAATATGGTGTGACGTCCTCAGTCTAGACAGGTTTAGAGCATGGTGTGATGTTCACAGTCACACTGGGTGTCACTATTTTAGTTATAATGATTCCTTTATAAGGACAATAATATGAGAAGCAAGTCAAAGGCTTGGGCTAAAAATATGTGATAGTTTATTTGTTTGATTCAAATTTTGATAGGAAAGGACCTTACCTACCAATTTTTTATGACAAAAATGTTGAATTTATTCAAAATTGTGAATCAAAGTTGAAATATTTTGACTTAAATGGAAGTTAAATATGGTTTTTTTTATTATTTATTCACAGAAGACAAATTGTTAACAATCTGGTAATGTGATTGATTAAGGGAGATGCCATCTATAGCTTGTTCTAAAAATGGCATTCAATAAGTCCTTTCTAATACAATACTGAAATTATACATTGTCTATGAATTTACCTGTATGATACTATGTGATGCAGCTTACAAATATTTAAGCATGTATCCAGATGTACATGCAATTTACAAAAGCATGAGCATAAGTTCTCTCTTTACATATCTCAATCAGAGTTATCTTCTCTTTGTGGATTCTTGAACACATGGTTACTTCCCCTTAAATTGAATCTTTATTTTTCTGAGATGGATATTATTTCTATTCTTTGGCCATACGTGTATATTAAAACCTGATCTTCTTTCTTCTGTCTGTATAACTATTACAAGTTTTTTTCCACTATGCTATTTAAACTTGATTTCATGTTTATAATACCACATAATGAATATGTGCATGTAGGTATATGATTTTTCACAGAATTCTTGATTATTGAATGTTAAATAGTTTTGTGTCGTCACATTATGAATCATTGTTGACCATTATGGACATATAATGTAATTATAGTGCAGCTGCTGTTTATTTATATTAGCACACTTGGTCAATATAACCACTTGCAGCTATCGTTATCACTTTGTTTACAATGCTACTGTCGTCCATTAGTTTCTCTGAAACTATATGATATTGAGATGTTTAGCAAATACCGTCATATACTACTAAGATTCTTATGTTCCTTCATTTATCACTTTCTCTGTTAAACTGGAAACAGATTACAGAACTCATACAAGCCTATCACCAATACGGTATGGGTTCGCACCCGGCTTTGTAAATTACAAAAAGGGTGCACTCGACTCTAACCACAAGTGATAAAGTTTACCAGTAACTTTCCCATGGTCCGTGGTTCTCTCCGGGTACTCTGGCTTCTGCCACCACTAAAATTGGTCGCCATGATATAGCTGAAATATTGCTGAAAGTGGCATTAAACACCATAAAAAATCCAGATTATTTGTAGTTTACACTTCAAAAGAAAAAAATCGGTTTTCTGAAGGCCATGTGAGCTTTTGCCATCAGGTTTCGTCCGTTGTCCGTCATCGTCATCGTCCGTCGTAAACTTTTCACATTTTAATCTTCTCCTCAGAAACCACTGGGCCAATTTAGACCAAACTTTGGTGGAATGGTCCTTGGATGGCCCCCTTCCAAAATTGTGTCCGGTGAAATTTTAATTGTCCATTGCTGCTTTAGTATAAGTCAAAATGAGTTCAAATTTTAACTGCAGCTACATGGCAAGGTGCAATTTAACATATATTCCAGGTTTTTCTGTGAAATTTTTCTTTCAGCCGATTCATACCGATTATGCAATTTAGGCATATTTTGATAAAAGATCACATTTAAATCTTCTCCTCTGAAACCGCTGAACCAAATTAAACCAAACCTGGCAGGAATGGTCACTGGGTGGGTCCCTTTCAAAATTGTGTCCGACAGTCCCGCCCTCCATTCAAGATGGCTGCTGTTACTAAAAATAGAAATTTCTTCAATTGTCCATTGCTTCTTTAATATAAGTCAAAATGAGCTAAAAAAAAAACTACAGCTACATGGCAAGGAGTAGTTTAACATATATTCCATTTTTAGCTCACCTGGCCTTTAGACCATGTGAGCTATTGCCATCACTTTTCGTCCGTCGTCCGTCCATCAACATTTCACATTTTAATTTTTTCTCAGAAACCACTGGGCCAATTGCAACGAAACTTTGATGGAGGGGTCATTGGATGGTCCCTTCCAAAATTATATTCGGTGATCCCGACTTCCAACCAAGATGGCCACCAAGCTAAAAATAGAAAAAAGGGGGGATGAAATTGAAAAAAAATCTTCTCCTCTGAAACTACTGAGCCAATCTCAACCAAACTTTGCTGAAATGATCCTTGGGTGGTCCCCTTCCAAAATTGTGTCTGGCATTTCAGACCTCCGAAGATGGCCACCACAGCCAAACTTAATTTAACATAGGACCCTATGGGAAATTTCGATACAAATCTTGTCTGAAACCATTAGCTCAATTGGAACCAAGATGACCCCCACAGCCGAACTTAGATTAACATAGGACCCTATGGGAAATTCACATAAAAACCGTCTTGTCTTGGCCCAGTAGCTCAATTAGAACCAAACTTTGATGGAATAGTCATTCGATGGTCCTTTTCCAAAATTGTGTCTGGCAGTCACACTCTCCCACCAAGATGGCCACCACAGTGCAGTTGTGTTGTTATTGAAAGCAGCTTTGATCCAGGTGAGCGATTACAGGCTCCTGGGAGCCTCTGGTTTCAGTTTTCCTAAATATGACCTCAAACTATTAATATATTACACTGCCAGTAATTCATTATTCTGTCAATGATATCTTTTCACACAACTACAGAAGGATAAATGTTACACTGAAATATGACTTTATAGTAAACACACAGATGATGCTAAAAATAACAGTGCAGAAAGATTCATATCTTTTTTAGCAAATACAACATATAACTCAGATCTGCAAAATATATACAACATGTATTTTCCAAGATTTCATTATACCCCCCGCAAACAAAGTTTGGAGGGGTATATAGGAATCACCCTGTCCATCCGTCCATCCGTCTGTCTGTCCTTCCATCCATCCGTCCATGTACCTTGTACTCGCAACTCCTCCTAAATGGCTTGTTGGATTTTTGTGAAACTTTACACAGTTGTAGTACACTACCTGCAGATGTGCATGAAGGAATACCGTTGCTGTCTAAAATTTAGAAGGGGAGATAATTCTACTTATACTTTCACGAAAAGGGGGGAGGGGGACATGTACCTTGTAAGCGCAACTCCTACTAATCTGCTTATTGAATTATTATGAAACTTTACACAGTTGTAGTACACTACCTGCAGATGTGCATGAAGGAATACCGTTGCTGTCTAAAATTTAGAAGGGGAGATAATTCAACTTATACTTTCACGAAAATGGGGGGACATGTACCTTGTAAGTGCAACTCCTACTAAACTGCTTATTGAATTTTTATGAAACTTTATACAGTTGTAGTACACTACCTGCAGATGTGCATGAAGGAATACCGTTGCTGCCTAAAATTTAGAAGGGGAGATAATTCAACTGATACTTTCACGAAAAGGGGGGGTCGTGTACCTTGTAAGCGCAATGCCTCCTAAACGGGTTATTGGATTTTTGTGAAACTTTACACAGTTGTAGTACACTACCTGCAGATGTGCATGAAGAAATATGGTTGCTGTCCAAAATTTAAAAGGGGAGATAATTCAACATATACTTTCACGAAAAGGGGGGGGGGGGCATGTACCTTGTAAGTGCAACTCCTACTAAGCTGCAAGTGGGGGGTATCACTCAGTGAGGTCACTCACAGTTCTAGTTTATTTAGTCAAATAAATAAAATGAATTATTTGTTTTGTAAGGTTTAAAAAAGAAACTTAAAATTAGATGAAAGAAATTCAAAAATAATGATAAAACTGATTTTAAAAATGATAATGATTTTTATTGCATATTTAATATAAAAGATAGGCTGTACAAGGAACTATTTCTGTTTCCCACATATTCAGATTAGAAACAATGTTTAGTTTGATGGTTTGCATTTCCTCAATTTGATATGACTTTCCCAGATGAAAAATGAGCTTTTCTGCAATTTTCAAATCTTCATTTCCACACAATTTATTTATTTATTTACACCCCCCCCCTTTTTTTTCAGCTAACCAGAATTTATCTGCTTTGTCTAACTCATCACAGGGAGGTGGAAGTACGATTTTGAGCAAGATATGTTTTTGTCTCTGATATACACACCATTCACGTCATAGAATAGAAATAAAATGTGCATGTAAAATATTTGAGCCAGTAAAACAATCAACCTTCTATTAGCATTTTATTTAAATGTTCACTACAGGATACTTATAACCCACACTTCTTATGTTGTCAATCCTTGTCACTTCACCTTTTAAGAATTTTTGTATTTGTTAGATAATGTGTCTAAGTGGAGCAACATGTCTACTCTTGATGCGTTATTTTTTATTGAGCTAGTGCAATAAAGATCCAATTAAGATTGTGGTTCTAGTATGTATAAAGGGGACATCATCTTCATTTCATTGACTGTAACTTGTTCTCACCATGATATAAAATGTTACGCTGATAAATTGCTCATTTTCGCGTTAGACATCAATTGCACACTTACTCACATTCTTCTGTATATTGCTCACCCAGGCTGCCAACAAGGTTTTTTCTATGACAGAAAGGATAATATATTATACAGTACCCATTCCAGTATGTGTTAAAAGTAGGATAAATATAGATTCTCCTTCAGTTGCCTGTGGGTTACAATATTTCTCCACTCATGAGAGTTGAATTAAAAATTTTAACCACGAGCCGTAATTTAACTCTCGAGAGTGGAGAAATATCGTAACCCACATGGGCAACTGAAGGAGAATTTGTTTCTCCCATTATTTACCACGAACTTTATTTCAAAAGCCGTCAAACGAGTCAAATGCGGGGAAAGGCACGAGACATTTTAATCCTCTAGAGGATTACAGATTTTTCCACCACTGGTTCAGCGGGGTTAAAATGACGTCATAATGGGAGAATATATTATACAGTCCAGTATGTGTTAAAAGCAGAAATTTAAGTCTTCTTACCTCCATTCATATATAAATGTACTTGTTTTGAGTTCTTGTGTAAGGAATTGTTTGTTTTTTTGCAGAAAAGCGCAAAGATTATTTTTTTTTAAAAGAGATTTAAGTATTCATTATCTTTTATTAACTGCTTATTAATTCTCCTTTTGTTATTTAGAAGAGAAAGATTATCATACAAATAAAGACCAGTTTAAACAACAGCCATTTTTCGACTATAATTACCTAAATATATACTTCTTCAAATCGACCGTAACCTTTACATTTAAAGCAAGAATTGTAGCTACAATAAAATGTTATAATGATTTGTTTAAAATATATTCCAGGTTTTTCTGGAATTTTGTGTCTGCTAAATCATTGTGTAAATTAAGCATACATAAATTTTGACCAAATAATTAATTTAAAAAATCTTTTCTCCATAAACTAGAGGGGTTAATTTGAATTAAATTTTGTTTGTATAATCTATGTGTGGTCTCCAATCAATAATTATGATAATGGAATTATGTTATATATATTCTTGTTTTTCTGACAAATTATGATTTTTTTCAATTTGTGGAGTAAGATATATGTTGTATTTTGGCAAAAATTTGCTAAAAGATCTGAAAGTAAATTTGTATCTAAATGATCAAAGATTGTTTGTTTAAGAGACGGAAAACGCCTTGTCAAAAAAAAAGTTGTCATTTAATGTTGTCATTTTGTGTTAGATGAAAGCAATGTTATTTGTATTGATAAGGGTAACAACAACTAAAAAAGATATTTTAGTTGAAAACAGTTATACCTTAAAATTGTAAGCAAATGTTTATTTATAAATGTGACTATTCTGCTAGGATTCAAAACTCTATATAAAAATGTATAGATTAAAAATTCCAGGAAAAGTTTTATTATTAGGGTGGATTGTAAAGCCTCTAATTCCCTTTCTTTTTAGCTCACCTGACCCAAAGGGTCATGTGAGCTATTGCCATCCGTTGTAAACTTTTTCAAAAATCTTTTCCTCTGAAACTACTAAACCAATTGAAACCAAACTTCGTCTGAATCATCACTAGGGTGTCTAGTTTCAAAATTGTGTCCGATGATGCCGTGCACCAACCAACATGGCCGCTGTTACTAAAAATAGAACATGGTAAAATTGCAGGTTTTTGGGTAATAACTCAAAAACCGTTAATAATATCAAAAATCTGACATGGGGTAAAAATGATCAGCACAGGCTGATCGTGGGTTCAAGTCCTGATCAGGTCAAACCAAAGACTATAAAATTGGTATTTGTTGATTCTCCGCTAAGCACGCATCATTAAGGAGAAAGTGCAAAGACTGGTTGGCTTGGAATCAGAATAATGTGTCCGAGTGGGGCGCCATGTCTATCTGCGGACTGTTGTTTCAGTGAGCTAACACTATAAAAATCCAACTTAGCATGTTGGTCTAGTACAAAGGCTGTCAAAGTGGACCTCATCATCATCTCTGTGAAAATTAACTTGTTCTCACCATGATATAGCTGAAAAATTGCTGAGTTTGTGTTAAACAACAATCACTCACTCACTCATAAAAAACAATGTAATATTTCATTTTTTTTTATGTACATGCCATGTTATTAACTTTTTTTTTTTGGTTGTATGTCACAAACTTATATCAGTTTAAAGATAATGAATATTTTATTTGAATTTATATGGACATTTTTTATATCAATTAATCTATTAATACATTTCTATTGGATGTACAAACAAATCCTGTAGATGTTATATAAATAATAACTTAGTAAGTCAAATAACTAGATTATTCCATCAGCATTTTATATATCTGTATTGCAGTATTCTTCCTAGTCTCCAATTCCATATACAGAGAGCAGTTTTTACCTGTAACAATACAAGTCAATAAAAGGTTGTAATAAGAATATCACAGTTCATTTTTCACATAACTTGATGTTCCTGGTAGTGACTTTGATAAAACAGCAAAGCAGTGTTAAAAGTTTGTCTATTTTATTTTATTTTTTTAGATTGTCAATTAATTTTAAAGTCTTTTTTTTTTTTTTTTTTTTAGATTATCAATTAATTTTAAAATAACCAAGTTTATTGTCACCTGCATATAGGAGAACCCACAAAAATGGGGGGGGGGAGGGGCATACCCATCATATTGTGCTGTTGTCTCTGGTCAATCCATTTACCCTGTGTATAGTAGAACCCACAAAGGAGGGATTCTAATTTTGTGCTGTTGTCCCTGTTGATCTGTTTAAACTGTATATAGTAGAACCCACTAGAAGTGGGATCCATATCTGTTAATCCTTTTACCACACTTGGAATTTAACCAGATTTTAATACTTTCCTTCCCATAAATAACTGTAGCTCTTTTCACAAAAATTTGTAACTATAGTCCTAACTTTTTCACTTAAGATTATCTTACGACAATTCCTAAGTCCTTTTCACAAAGATTATCTTAGGACAAATTTTAATATTACGACTAAAATTACACTTACGATAAAAATTCTTCCTTAGGTGTATTCGGTACAACATTATGTGATAAAGTTTGTCAGTGATTTGTGACAGGTCAGTGGTTTTCTCCGAGTACTCCAGTTTTCTCCACCAATAAAACTGACCGATATATTGCTGAAAGGGGCGTTAAACGCCATAAACCATCTTTCTTAGCAACCTAGTTTCATTTCCATAGCACAACAAAACTTTTTTTTTTTAAATAAAATTATTCTATAAAATATCCCCGGCACTGATTTATAAGCAGTTTTTTATGTTATGATGTGTTTGTATGTTTATATTGAATTTTTATCTAATATATGAATCGGTCACCAATAACTGCACAAAATATGAACTGGTATGATTTTCGTATAAAGGAACATTTATAATGCATGTAAATTAAAATGATCTATAATAATTATCATTACTTGGAGTTGTGTGTCACCATGGTTACTTTAAAGTAGAATTATTTTTTTAAGGGAGTGTGAAAAAAAAAACCTATTCATACAATTCATTTCATCGGTTATTTGTCAGCAAAATATCCCCCCCTTTTTTCCAATTAATCCCATCCTACATAAAATTAAACACTTGTTCTTTTACTGACGAAAATTTATTCGGATTTTTTTAGATAACCCAAATTAAGATGTGTTTAGCATCTATCAATCACGAAGACGAATAAATATCCCTGTTATATATTTATATTAATAAAACAGAAGAATGTACACAAGTTTATGTATTGCCAGAGTGTTCGATGATCATCGAAGTTGCCAGAAATTAATAAATTATATTACTAATATAAGGAAAAATTAAGACGATATCATTGGATCCAGAAACTTTCCAGCGACTGTTCATACAAAACTTTTGTAAGGGAGACTGTAGATATCTAGAAGAAAATCCCGTATTCCATTTTTTTTTAAATAAAAAATAATAATAATAAAAAGAAGAATTTTTACCAAGTTTGCTAGTAGTCTTTTCGATTGTCGATCGTTCCCAATTTGAAATATAAAGTTAAAAGAATTAATCAGATTTGTTTTCGATTTTTTTCACTTACGATAAAAGATAAGACAACTATTTCTCTTGAGATCAAAATTTTACACTTACGACAGGGTAGTTTTACACGTAAAGTTAGGACTATTTTTACACTTAAGATTATCGTAAGTATTTTTGTGAAACTCTTTTTAATATTAGTTTTACACTTGCGACAATTTTTTATCGTAAGAATTTTTGTGAAAAGAGCCGCTGGTGTATACCGGTACATTTTATTTTATTTTCCTTTTAATGATGATGGGTTTTAACAGGTTTCTAAGTTCAAACTTTCTTCATTTTATGTATCAGTAAGATACAGTGGCAACCTACAGTGTATACTAGCATGTCTAACAAAAGACTTAGGCCTCTATTCTGCTTAATTATACAAAAATGTGTATGGTTACTTTTTATATGACCTAAATATGAGGGTTTATTTTACTGTAGAAGAAGAAGATACCGGTATGTCTTAATTTAAATGTATCTGTAAATACCTATGGGAGTTTTAAACTTTTCTACTTCAGTACACTTTTTATGTACATAGTATACATGTATACAATCAATTGGTTTGTATACAACAACTACTGATAAAAAAAAAGAGGAAGTATAATGATGTAGACACTGAATACATTGACTTCAGATTACATATATTGCTTATTTGATTACAACATGTATACCTAGGTAGGTAAAAATCTACATTTGTTGACCTGATTAATTATATTTTATTGATAGTCAGGTAGGTGGATATTTTTGACAAGTCTGAAGGTAAAATTGTTTACCTGTATTCAGGATTAACTTTTATTTTTCACTTTTAACATCCTGCAAGAGATTATATTATAATTTGTTTTCCTGCATTTTTAGTGTGCATGGTTTTGAAATATCATATAGTTTTTTTTTAGTTCTTTTCTTCTTTTCATTTATTGTATTACCACAGCTCTTCTAGCATTGAAGTGTGAGGGGGGGGGGGTCATTGATAACTCCTGACCACCAGTATAATTCCACAATAATCTACAATATGAAAGTTTTAATGCCATTCAATTTTAATGCATTTTGTTATTTTTGTAAAATACTCAATACTTAATGAGTTATTTATGTGTCAATAAAGATTTTTATTTTTGAAAAGGAGTTTTTAATAACAAGTTCAGAAATTTTGCATACTACATGTACTATAGTATTTGGTAGATATGTACAATTTTTATTTTTCATCTAATTTTGAGGTGGGTTTTTTTCCTTTGAATTGATTGTGGCAAAGGCTTCAGGTTTATTCCTGTGTATTTCTTCTATCAGTTATGCTTTACAAGTTTAACTGTATTTCAGTAAAATTAGTGCAGGTTGAAGCCATTGTTGACTAATGCTGGAGTCATATCAAGTTACGTCTGAGGAGAAAACCCTTTATTTACCTAGTGTTATATGACTTCTAACATATATCATCTTACATAATATAGATTAAGTAACCATTTTTCTAACATATTCAGAAGCTTGCATCTCCTTCATAAAAGTAGTATGCTGTTCAATACCTAATGAATTTTGCAGGTTCTTTGCTGATTGGCTGTTTGAAATGTGACCTCTGATATGACCCTAATACATGATGCTAGTGAATCACAGGATAAAAAAAATATCAAATTTTAATTAGATAGTACAAGAAATACTTACTGTAAAGATAAGATATCAAATTGGTATAGATTAGGATAATTTATTGGTTTAATTTTGAAATTATTTCACAATTGCCCAAAAAGGTATATATTGATAAATGCACATACTGTGTACTTGTTCGTGATTAGTTTATTCGATCCGGTACTAGTAAGTTTTTCATGATAAGTTTGGTTTTAAGTTAAACGGTATAGCTTTAGACAAGATTCACACCAGTTTGTCGTGGCCGTGATCCTATGGTAGTTGGATTTACAACTACCTATGCAATATGTGCCTATCACCACTAATGTTGTGAGTTCGAATCTCGATCAGGGTGAGCTGTACAACATTATGTCATAAAGCTTGTCAGTGACTTGCAACAGGTTGGTGGTTTTCTCCGGGTCCTCTGGTTTCCTCCACCAATAAAACTGACCACCACAATATAACTGAAATATTGTTGAAAGTGGCATTAAACACCATCAAACAATCAAACATCAAGTTAAAAAACATTTATTTCTAACTACTGTTTTGTTAAAAGTAATAAAATATGACTTGTATATTTATAGAGATGAAAGTGAGAATGCGTCTGATGACAAAGATGATTTAAATGATGATGGGAATGATACTGATAATGATGTGTTCCGCAGCGGATCAGAATCTCCACAATATACACTTCCTGTTGTAACCAATACACAGCATAGACGAGCTACCGTTAGCGGTGGATCACCAACTCTCAGCAGAACTTTACTGATCATAGAAGATTCAGACACGCCTACGAGACCAAAGTCTTTTACAATTACTGTATCAGATATTCCTCAGATTGAATTGAAAGATGTAATTCCAGGTCAGTTAGACTCCTATTATTTGGAAAGGTGTACTTGATACAATCTTATGTGAGTAAGTCTGTTATTGACCTTGGAAAGTCAGTGGTTTTCTAGGTTTTCCCCACAAATTATATATTTAAGTATAAAGATATACATTTGGATGCATTTATGAAAATACAATGTACATGCTAACTTGGCTACGACTGAAATCATATTGATTGAAAAAAGAATGCTAAGCAGTGATGTGTGACATTCTCACCAAACAAAGACAAAACACATACCATTCTTCTGTTTTAAAACTTCAAACTACTAGCAGAAGACAGCTACAACAACTGATGGAAATCTAAGACATGCGTCTTTTATCTAAGACATGTGTCTTTTAACTAAGACATGTGTCTTTTAACAGTTGAAAATACAGTCGAACATGCTTTAGTGACCACCTCTTTTAAGCAACAACTTCAGCAATGCATTTCATATTAATACACCTGTATTTAGCGACCACCTGTCTTTTGTGACCCCCTTTTCCAATGTTCCTTTGGAAGGTCACAGAATACAGGTTTGACTGTATATAGAAGATACTAAGGCCACTCCAAATTAATTACTTGTTCTTCGGATTTTTTCATTAAAAAAATGGAGCGGGCGAGCGAAATTTTTTTTATTATTATTTTTTTCTGAAAATTTGATTTTTTGAGGCGCCAAAATCTTGAACAAGCGAGCAGCACTTTTTAATTTTTTAATCATTTTCCCCTTCATTTTTGTGTTTTTAAATGAGAATTCAAGAAAATATTGTAAGCGGGCGACATTTTTTTATTTCAAATTGTTTAAAAATCATCAAACATGAAGAGGGAATGTTGACAAAATGATGAGGAAACATTTTTTGTCGAAATTTTCAATCTGAATTTTAAGGTGCGAGGGGTCCGAAGAACAAGTATATAATTTGGAGTGGCCGCCTAAACATTGATTATCAAAATATAAAATCTTGAAATTTGTTTATCATTTGTTTGTCAAATGACATTTCTATTTTGATAAAACTTTAATGCTGAACACTTTGTTTTTCCATGTTAAATTTATTTAAGTAGAGGACAATTTTATTTGTGTAACATCAGTAAGTTTATCAGGGTTTTTTTTTAGTTTTTTTTGCTGTATTTGCCATGTTTCAATATACTTATATTTTATAGCCTTTTTTTTATTACAATGAGATCAATGACAAGTTTGAAATTAAGGGAAAAGGGTGAATGAATTATAATTGGCCATAATGCTGTTGATATGTACATGTGGGGTAGTTCTGATATTCACTCTTGGGTAAATTTGAGGTGGCATTGCCATGGTGATTGTATATATAGTAGATAGATTTATATCTACCTATACAATCAGTGCCTATCTCTACTAGAACTGTGAGTTTAACTCTGCTCATGCCATGGCAAGGTGTACATCATACAACTTTGTGTGATCAAGTTTGTCTGTCTGTAGCTTTCTCTGGTTAATTCAGTATCCTCCACTAATAATACAGCGATACTGACATATTGTTGACAGTTTCATTAAATACTTATAAACATAGCATTGGTCAAATGTTAAAATGAATTTTACAATTCTTTGCCAATAGTTGAATATTTGTGCATATATTTAAGCTTAGAATAACTGATATATTATATTATTACCAAATCATAATTTTTATGCATATTATTAGTTTTTTTGGGGTTTTTTTTAGACTATATTTTTAGCATTCAGAAGCTGTCTATTTCACAAGGAAATAGATCAATCAATAGATTGATTGATAATGTGGAATTTTTAACCTGATGTTTCCTGCTTTGTATTCTAAAATTGTTAAACAATATTAAAGTATTGAAAACAGTATTTTCTAAAAATTAAAATTATGCAATAGAACAGTTATGTGAGTGCAGATAATAGATCAAACAATTTGTCCTTCAGCATTGGGAAAGACCAAATTAATTCATCTATGCCTGCACTCATATCAAATAACTGTATTTAATGTTACTTAAATGATTGTTTTACTTTGTATGAAAATTCAACACAGCAGCTCATAATGAGGACAATTTTGCTTTCTGATTTTCTGAAATTTAAGAAATTTTCTACTGAAGCATTTGGAAATCAAAGATGACTGCCATATTCACTAAACCATTTGAAGAGAAAAAAAACTTGGCCAGAATATTCTGTGTCTGGTTCAGAACAAAGTTGGGGGTTTTTTTTAATCCAAAATTTTAATGTTTTATTGGTAGAAGAAACTGGAGAAATACAATGGCCATTAATAAATTACTTGCAAGTACAACTCATCATGGTCAGGAAAAAACTCACAAAAACCTTAGGTGTGATAGGCAATGATTAAACACTGATTAATAAGATTACAAATATCATACCATCACAGATATGATGGCCCATGTTTGATGTTGATAATTCTTTGAGGGTCTGATTACAAGGGTATTGTAACAAAATACAGGTTAAATTTGATTATTTTGATATGTGATATACAAGGAAGTTAGTATAGCCTCTCCACATTGTTCTGGAGATGTGAATTTGAATTAAAGGAACATCTGTCAGTACGGGGCGTGGAGCGTCTCAGTTTGAGACGTGAAGCTTCTGTCAGGTCGAGGAGCAAATGTTTTTTTTTTCTTTATAGACATTTAATGATCTGTTGACTTTTAAATATTTTAGGTGATGAAAACGGATTTTCTAAATTTGGTGATAAGAAAGCAACAGCCCAACAAAAACGACAAGACTATAAACAAACAAAATCCGTTCCTCAATCAATGGAATATGGAGAAAAGAAATCGACCGTTGAATCGACAAAACCTGACACGTCCAGTACTCTTCTGAACTTGAAGAAAACTGTAGCATTGTTAGAAGTACCTTCTCATTTTCAGACACCACCCAGATGTGTAGTCAGTGATTCCATGGAGGATCTTGATGATCAGTGGAATCCTAATGAAATGTCCATTTCATCTTCTCAAGAAACTTTGACAGAATTGACAGCTAAAATTTCCACTCTGACTTCGTCTATGAGTGAAAATGATGTAACTGACAAAAATGATAACGAGGATGATGATGCTGATTTAGAAGAAAAGGATGTCACAGATACAGAAGAGGTTGTGAAAACAAATGACGAAAATGAGGTTAAGTCACTCAAGGATGATACAGATG
This sequence comes from Gigantidas platifrons, assembly GCA_002080005.1. Lineage (NCBI taxonomy): Eukaryota > Metazoa > Mollusca > Bivalvia > Mytilida > Modiolidae > Gigantidas > Gigantidas platifrons. The sequence goes on from MJUT01055248.1 coordinate 390,309, forward strand.
AACCTTTAGTTAATATCAATCCAAAGGGAATTCTTAAACATACATATGAAGATCAAAGTCTTATTGAAGAACCTCATGTACAAGATGGCTACATGCATGGTCATTTGAATAATTGTCACGTGGAACAAGCACAACCATTAAAAGACGAAATCAAAAACAATTCTCATTCCCGTAAAGAGCACGACAAAAAAGAAATTTCTGGCAGCGATAATTTTCAGAAAGAACATGTGCGGAAAGAAAATTCAGAAAGAGACAAAAAGATTGCAGGTGTGCACGATGTTGCAGATCATGTAGATGTTGTAAAACAAAGCAATGAAGAAGAATGTCCTCCGAATGTGCATCGATTGCCTAAATCTGCACCTAAAGATATTGATGCTACATTTGTTGACTACGACAGACCTTGCCATACTAGTACAATTCTTGAACGTGAATATAAAGAGAAGAATGAACCTCAACTAGTCAAGATTAAAAAACTGGAGTCCTTGTCAGCAGTAGATAGGGTAAGTTAGAATGAACCTCAACTAGTCAAGATTAGAAAACTGGAGTCCTTGTCAGCAGTAGATATGGTAAGTTAGAAT
>MJUT01055248.1:405562-416516 GCA_002080005.1 Gigantidas platifrons
AAGAATTAAAACTTAAGCAGTCTAATATACTTACCATGGGAGATTTTAATTTTGACTTTAGGTTTTCAGAATTTATGGAGCACACATTCAATAGTAAGCAAATTGTGTCTTAAGTTGCAAGAAAATATGAATCTTTGTTAGACTTCACGTTCCTAAGGATTTACCCTGCCAGTTATTACCAGGTGAGCGATGACAGGCTCTCCAGAGCCTCTAGTTTATTGACAAATAATTGAAATCTGAGTTTAAATTATTGTGATTTGAAAATCATGTTTTAAAAAAAAATCATTTGAAAATACATGTAACTATAATTTTTTTTTTTAAGGACAAGAATGTGTTTTATTTTAATTGTAATTTTATATGGAATATATAAAGAAAATTGGAAATATTTGAAAAATTTTGTCCATTGTCTATGGGTGTTTGTAATTTAAAAAAAAAAAATTTGAAAGGAAAGGTAGAAAAAAAACTTAAAACTGAAATAAAAAAAATAATAATACTGGTTTAACTCCCTTATCTATGTGTAATATAAGATTCACTATGTTTTCTGTAAAACAGACAAGATTTATAAAATGTACCGGAAGCTATAATGTGGCTGAGCAAATGGTAAGAAATAACGAATGGTATTGGTGCTTTGATAGCAGTCACTATTGGCGCTTTAATTTATTATGATAAGCTGAAAAAAATCGCCTAGTTTTTAAAACCTACCAATATTTTAAAAACAGAAAAAAAATTTAATCAAATAATAACTTGGCACAAAAGATTTAACGCGTTATGAAAATTGAATAAATCGGCACGAATATCATTCAGATATTATTTAACAATTGTGAATATCAGTATATTCCATTGTTCCATTAATCAGTATATATTTTTATCAGACTCTCTGAGATATTTGCGATAATATCTGCCTCGACCTTCAAAATGCTGTTATTATAAATATATACGTCTGAAAATTAAACCAAACAGTGTTAGAATTAGATTTTTGAGCTGTCAAATTTTTGTTCTTCCCTCGACGGGATTTGAACTCGCACCATTGATACACTGCAGCACCAATCGTTTAGCCTTACGTCCAGCGCCTTAGACCACTCGACCACATCCGCTCCATGTATATATATATATATAAAAACGTCTAAAATGTAGCACAACAACATAAAAAAAGATGTTAAAATATAACAAAAAATAACTATAAGTCTACAAAAAGACTATAATTATAATCAAATTGACGGATATTTCGCTTGACCGACAAGCTTCTTCAGCGTCTGTAACCTGATTTGAAAAATTGTCACATGACCATCAGCTATCGTGACTTTAAAATCATAATCTTGAACTTTATACTTAATATTATTTGAGTATATATGTACACCAATTTATAAAGAATATGAAAACAATGAGAAAATATAATGATAAAATTTACCAACTAGCTATCGTGACGTAAAAATCAAAATATTGAACTGTGTATTATTAAAATGTATATGTTGACTAATTTATAAAGAATATGAAAATAATGAGAGAATGCAATGATGAAATTTAACAACTAGATAAGGACCAGGCACTGGTAAAAATTTAAATAACAACAAAAGATTTAGGCCTTTTTGTTTATGCCCTCCGGATGTAATGTTTGTAACTCGCGGATCCAAAAGCTCTCTCTTTTTTGTCTTTGATTCTCTTTCCAGCTTGGATTGTGGTCAATGATATAAATTTTGGATCTACCAAAGTCATCCAATGTGTGCCCCGGCAACACAAAGTGTTGACTCACGGGCAAGAGTGTCTTTTTCGTAAGGTCACTTCTGTGTCCATTCATTCTTTTGTTGAATGGTTGGACACTTTCTCCTACGTATTGCGACCCACAGACGTGACAGTCAAGGAGGTAAACCACATTAGGTGTTTTGCAATTGACATTGCAAAAGATCTTATACTCCTTTCCTGTCGTCTTACTATGGAACACTTGTGTGTGTTGCATTTGGGGACAGCACTTGCAACGCTTGTCACCACATGGTTTACACTGGCCGACCGTCGATGAAGGTCAAAGTGAAAGGCCAGTGAAATTAACAGAAATGACCTCCTGAAGTACAAAGAAAAAAACATAAACAAACGGGTTCCCCTTGTTCTCACTTACCATCCATCTTTAGAGAAAATTTCAGGCATCGTCCGTCACCATTGGAAAGAAATTGAAAAAAGTGAAATGCTGACCAAGTTGTTCCCTGAACCACCCGTTGTAGCGTTCCGGCGACCTAAAAGCATTAAGGATACACTGGTCAGAGCTGCGGTATCTAGACCTTCATCGACGGTCGGCCAGTGTAAACCATGTTTGCACAGAATCGTTAACACTTGTTTCCGATCCGACATCCTGTAGGTTCTATATGTTGGCTACTTTTTCAGACGTTTATATATATATAGTAGAATAAAAAATGGCCTCTACTGCAGGATATATTAACATAGAACCATATGGAATTTTCGCAGAAACTACAAGTATAATTGAACCCAAATTATACACAGGATGATCTTTTACAAAGTTGGTATTTTTTATATGGATCAGAAATTACAAAATGTTCACTATTGCAGTAGTAATTGTGTTAAAAATGTATTTTATGCTTTTAATATACACTTCCCCTTGTTGACATGCTCAGATCGTATAAGGCTTTGCTCTGTGTCGGCCTTTATTATTATTTGACATGTTAAAAGCTAGCTTGCAAAATAACTAAAACGTTTAGCTGCCATTTTTAATCATTCATAATTTAAATGGGTACTGGTAATTTGTTTATCTTATGACAATATACATGTAGCATTTCTATATCAATAACTATGCTTACAGACTATCTTATATCTTGTATATAATTTATATTTCTAAGACTCGAAAGTACATGCTGAATCAAAGACAGTTTCTCTGAAGTCAGGATTTTACGCCCATCTTAACCATTAAAAATTCTCTGAAAATACAAAGTGTTTATGAAAATCGATTCTGTAGTTTTTTACGTTGCTATGTTTTTGGATAATTTTAAGTCATAATTTGTTTTATTCTGCACTGGTTCTATTTGAGCAGTCAGATTGCATTGACTGGATTCATGTAGAGAAACGGTAACTGTACAAGAACGGACTTCACAGAGGACACCATAAAAACAGATTAGAACAATGCTTGGCTTTGCTGTTTTCAGACAATATGGCAGTTGTTTAGGGCTTTTTGACTCTGCTGGATGAATACAATATATGTACATTGTCAGAAAACATATAATTCATTTGCACTCACGGCGAAACAGAACAGAAAAGCTCATCAAACGCTCGCTTTTGTATCTGTTTCTAAAACTCATACAAATAAATTTTATATCATCTGCCAATGTAGGTATATTGTCTATATATTTTTTAAAACTGGATTGTTTTCAAGAATCTGCTTCTTTTGTCAACATACTTATAGTAACACAAAAAGGCCACCATTTATAATACAAGTACTATTTATACCACAGTTTTGCGAGTACTTGAAGCGTGAGACCGTTTAACACCAAAAACCATGGTATAAATGATTTGTAACATGAAGGCATGCAATATCACATCTGGGTCGTTGATTATTGCACACCTCTCTGAGAGTAATAAATCTACTGCTATGATTTAAAGTGCAATATCTGATTAATTGGTGTATTATGTCATAGTTCTTAGCTGTTGCTTACATTCTGGTGTTACCCATTCTACCCTTAGAGTATAGTCCTCTATTTGGAAGACTATATTAACCATAAAACGATCAAAGGAAAAGAATGCATTCATGTTACAATATGTGATAGTTTATTTCTCAACTTGTATTCATTGATAAAATATTTTTTAAGGATAAGACAGGATCCTGTTGTATTTCCTGTTATCAGGGTCAAAACATAAGTATGATACAGTACTTATATTACATCATCAGATTATTCATACCATCAGATTAGAATTGTTTTTACTTAAGAAAACAATTCTATGTCTGGTAGTGTAGGAGTTTTTACTTAAGAAAAATAATAGAGATAGACAATTCTGTGTCTTTTAGTGTAGGTGGAGATATAAACAAATAAAACAAACAACCATTATTGTCTTCAGAGATGAAATTTTTCCTCTGATCAGTTGATTTCCTCTTTTTTAGTCAAAAATTTTGAAATAAAATGTGTCAAACATGTGTTAACAGTTATAAAATGTGTCAAACATGTGTTAACAGTTATAAAATGTGTCAAACATGTGTTAACAGTTATAAAATGTGTCAAACATGTCTTAACAGTTATAAAATGTGTCAAACATGTCTTAACAGTTAGAAAATGAAGATTTAGGCACTTATAGAGGGTTTCTTCTTATTTGATCAGTGGGCACTTCCATCTCAGTGGCCTGTGGTGATTGTCGGAAATAAACTATGGATCTATCATGACCGTGTCATGGTAGTTGGATTTTGTATGCAATCAGTACTAGTGCATTTCTTTGATAAGGTTGTGGGTTTGATTCGCTCCCATATTGAGGTGTACTCTATGCAGCTTTTTGTGATAAAGTTAGGGCAGGTAACGGTACTCCAGTTTCCTCCACCAATAAAACTGACTGCCATGATGTAACTGAAATATTGTTAAATTTGGTGGTAAAAACCCATAATCCAGAAATAGATTGAGTCAAAACTAGGATTCAGGTATATTTATTAGTCTATAAAAATCTAATACAGGGATTTTTTTTTTATGGGTTTTTAAACTTGACAGTGGTTTCTATCAATTAAGCTTCTCTGCTAAGTACGCAACATTAAGGAATAAGAGCAAAGACTAGTTGGCTCGGAATCAGGATAATTGTGTCCAAGTGTGGCGACATGTCTATCCGCCGACTGTTGTTTCAGTGAGCTAGCACTATAAATATCCAACTAAGCATGTTGGTCTAGTACAAAGTGGACTTCATTATCATTACATTTAAAATTAACTTGTATTTCATCACGATATTGCTGAAAACTTGCTGAGTTAGCTTTAAAAAAACAATCACTCCCTTTCCGATTCTAAAATTCTAAAATAAAATGTGGACTACAAGGTGTTATATTGTCTATACTAATGATTAATACACGAAATGATTTTTTAGCTCAAGTGAGGTATTTTCATAACTTTTGTTAAGTTGTCAAGCAGAACGTATTATTCTGATAGTTCTTGTTCTTTATACTCAGTGTTAGCAAAACTTGACTAATAAGTTGTATTTTTCAGCAGGGTGTTACAATGAGGAAGAAGACAAGGAGAGGAGGAGGAGGAAACCTCAGTAAGTTTGATTACTTGATTATATTACATATATGATTAGAATTGTATGGGTAAGGGTTTATTCTTTTTCATCGTCACTTCCAGCTATTTGTCAGCTATATATATCATGACAATGGACCGTCATGGTCATGATAGTATGGTAATTTGCTTTCCAACTACCTGTGCAATCAGTGCCCATCGCCACTAATATTGTGAGTTATTGCATATCAGAATAAAAATCGTACATTTAATTGGCTGAACACTCTCCACGTGACCTTCACTATTCCGAGATATAGACCGGAATGCTGATCGGCCAGTCCGAAAACCGTGTATAGACTGGTACTACTGGTCTATGCACGGTTTTTGGACCGGTCGTGCATTACGTCCTTTAGATAAATCGCTTCACTGATCCAGAGTTCGAACAGTGGATTCTTTTTAAGAATCTACAGTTCATTCTTTTGTTCTTCAATATATGAACTTTAACCTTATGCTATTTTAGGCTTAAAAACGTGTTTTACTTACTTTGGTACTTTCGTGACTCGAACCACTGCCGGGCTTTTTCAAGTCTACTTTGACTTTCAAAACTTCAATCTTACCTCTCGGCTAAGTTGACTACATTAATAAATTCTATAATTAGTATATTTAACTCTTGATAGTAAGCTTCGTAAAAAAAAAATAGACAACAATTAAAATGTAAGATTACTTGTTTTCTTTTCAAATTATTTGTTGTAAGTATGTTATTGTTATTAAATTACAATGTTACTCATAATATAATGTATTTGTTTGTTTGTAAGTTTTAATTTATTTTTAAATTGCAGTTGCAAATAGCTTTCTTGATAAATTGAAAAATTTCTGTGCAATTATTTTGTGTGTATCATCATCCTGCTCTTCAATGCAATAAACACAATAGTTACTAATATGGAGGGCAATATCAGGATAGACATACTGCCCTTGGGTCGTGGTACGGACCAGTGGAAATGATATTGCCTTCGCCTGCGGCTCAGGCAATATTATTTCCACTGGTCCGTACCACGACCCTTGGGCAGTCTATATATCCTGATATTGCCCTCCATATATATCAGTAACTATTATATAATTAGAAGCCTGCTCGGGCGAGGTTTACTTGATACAACATTAATCGATAAAGTTTGTCAGTGACTTCCGACAGGTCGGTGTGTTTTCTCCGGGTACTCGGTTTCCTCCACCAATAACACTAACTGCCACGATATAACTGAAATATTGTTGAAAGTGTCGTTAAACCTCATAAACCAAACCTATAATATCATGACAACCAGACTTATTGGGTTAGAAACAACACAGACATATACCCTAACGCAAACTGACTGTTGAAACTCCAGGACTAGGACATGATCTGGAAACCTTAAAATATTAGGTGGGTCCTGTTGTCCCTGTAATAAAGTAGCCTCTTCTCCAATGAAAAAGTTACATTAGAAGAAGGTGGCCTATTAGAAGACGGTGGCCTAAATTTTTAAAATTTAGTAGTATTCTACTATCTCAATGCATCTGAAAGCTGGAGGGGCCCGGGTGGCTCAATTAGTTAGGTTGCTGGATCTAGCAACTCGTACAAGCCTATCACCAATACGGTGTGGGTTCACGCCTGGCTTTGTAAATTACAAAAAAGGGTGCACTCGACTCGCAACTGCAAGTGATAAAGCTTACCAGTTGCTTGCCCATGGTCGGTGGTTCTCTCCGAGTACTCTGGCTTCCTCCACCACTAAAACTGGTCGCCATGATATAGCTGAAATATTGTTGAAAGTGGCGTTAAACACCAAAAATCAAATCAAAATCAAATCTGAAAGCTGGCCTGATAAAGAGTGATTGCCTTTGGTGGGAGGGGCCTTATTAGAATGGGATTACCATATCAGGGCATAGAACTCACTTAGAGGTGTGGTCAGTATCCATCACCACCTTTGGTGGGAGGGGCCTTATTAGAATGGGATTACCATATCAGGGCATAGAACTCACTTAGAGGTGTGGTCAGTATCCACCACCACACTACTACAAATGCCCTGCCAACTGCATCAGCAGTTGTGTAATGGTTAGCTTACTCACTTCCAGTGCTCATTTGGCATTAAGACCACCATCGCTCACTTGGTCGGTCACCCATGCCCTGTCGATTGTTACGGTGTTTAACAACAGTATGGGATAATCATACTTAGAAATAAAACAAAAAATATGAAAAATCATATAGTACAATTATAGACATTTATTTATTATATCACATTATGACCTTTAACCTTTGTTCTTAAGTAATGATAATGAATAATGAATATAGTTTAATATACATGTACCTGATTAATTAATTACTGTAACATGTAGATTTAAAAATATATATATTAATCTGTCTTCCCTATTGAATATCAGACTTCTGGAGAAAAAAAAATCAGTCTTTAATTCTTCATTGACAATCAAAATTATTTGTAAAATTTGACAATTGATACTTTGGGTTAATTACACACATAATGCAAATTATGCAATGTATAATTACATCTGTGGTGTAATGGTTAGCATTCTCACCTTGAGTTCAGTAGATCATGGGTTTGAGCCAGAAGTCAGGTCACTCCAAGGACTATAAATTTAGTATTTGCTGCTTTCCTGCTAAGAATGCAGCATTAACAGGGTTAGAGCAGAGATTACTTGTCTCAGAATTCTGATAATGGTAAACTGTTGTTTCAGTGAACTAGCACTATGTAATAAAAATACATTGCCAAGAGATCAATTGTTTTTATTAATAAATCAATTAAATCCACATTTTATACAAGATCAACCACTCCAAAAATTGAAACAAATTTTAAATCCTAATTTTGAACTTTTGTCAGCTGTGGGAACTTTTTGAAGCAAGGTATAGATTTGCGAGGGTAAAGTCCACGTTGGCCAAGGCTTTGTCATTTTATTTGTATATTTGTATATTTGTATTGTTTTGTTTAGTTTGTATTTGCTTGGCCCCTATGGGCGTAATTTTGCAAATAAAGATTACAAATTAAAATCCAACTATTGTGTAAGTATATTGGTCTACTAGAAAGCAGACACCATCATCATCATCTCATCGAAACATAAATTGATCTCGCCAGTGATATAGTTAAAATATTGCTCATTTGGTGTTATAGCAACACTCGCTCGCTCGCTAAACAATATAACATTTATATCATGGAAGTCAAATATTATTGATGGAGTGAACCCATTCTCTATCCAGAGTTGTCGTTCCTGCTATGCTACACAACATCTCTGTCAACGCTCACTTTACAAGATTCTTGTAAAACTTAGAAACAGTTAAAAAAAATCTACTTAAAATTGTTTTAAATATTGTAAATATCAATAAAGATGAAAATAAATCACTCATTTCAAATCAATTCTCTCTTAAAAATGATTTGTGATCGTTTTTAACTTTTTAATCTTTACCTTCGCAAAATAGTTCTCCAAGAAGTGGGGGGTAAAATCATTTTTAAGAGAGAATCGATTTGAAATGAGTGATTTATTTTCGTCTTTATTGATATTTACAATAATTAAAACAATTTTAAGTAGGTTTTTTTTTTACTGTTTCTAAGTTTTACAAGAATCTTGTAAAATGAGAGTTGACAGAGATGTTGTGTAGCGTAGCAAGATAGACAACTCTGGATAGAGAATGGAGCGAATGATGAAAGTACCTGGAAAAAACTACCAAACTGTCGCTCTGGCTGACTGACAAATTTAATCAGATAGAGTTGTATCTAGTGCATGTGACACCACGTCCAGATATTAAACTTACAACTGATAGTAAACAGATTACGTAGGTAGATGTAAATCATACTACCATATGATTGTGGCTACGATGACCCCTGTTTTGATAATTGATGTCTTACAAATACACGTAGTATACAGCCATGTGATATTAGTTCTATCACATTACCTGTATATAAATTTATAGGTAATTTACTTAGAATAAATCAATTGAATTAATAACTGTTGAGGTTTTGCATTTACAGTTATAATTGCAAAACAATTTGTCATGGAGATGAATACAAGCAAAAGTGTATGAATTGTTTTATCCCATGATGCAGTTGTTATAGATAATAGTAATGAATTAGAGTTGCCATTTCTTTCAGTCTTAAATCAGTAAGAAATTAAAATCGGATCTCGTTTGAAAATTCTTTATTATTATAAACTCTCTTTTACAAAAATAAAAAAAATTTGAGTTAGACAAATTACCATAACATGATGTTATTGTTACAGATCGCAGAGTATCTTGTAAAGATTTAGGTCAAGGTGACTGTGAAGGATGGTTGTACAAGAAGCGCAGTGATAAAGGGGGAGCATTCAGTTCTAAATGGGTGAAATTATGGTGTGTGATGAAAAATTATAACCTTTTCTATTACAAAGCAAAATTGGTAAGTTTTAACCTTCTATCTTATTTTTCATTTTTGATTTGTTTTAAATGTACCGATTTTTCTTAGTGGTTGCTGAATTCAGATCCCAAGACAGTTTTCTCAAAGTATTTTTATACGACTGCAAAAATTTTACCTACAGACATATGATAGTGCCACTTTTTACCAATAAGATTCATTGTTTGTAAAAAGAGTTTGAAGATACCAAAGGGGTAATCAGAATCCGTAAATCGAAGAAGGACAGACAACACAATGGCCAACAGAAAAAATACAAAAGGATAAACAACGATCTACAAAACATACACATAAAACTAATGATCGAGTAACATAAACCACACTAAAAACGGGGGTTAACTCTGGTGCTCATGAAGGGTAAGCTTGTTTTTGTTATGAGTATAGTTGAAATGCTGCTTTACTAGACTTTGATTTATCTATCAAAATTTTCCCAATATTACAATGAAACCTGTCTTAACAGACTTACCTCTTTTATCAAGGAATATGTGGTCTTTTAATACAGGTGACCTGTCCAATGGTCCAACAGTTATTACCAACAATACTTCAGCTTTACTGTTACTTACATCACAAATTTGATATAAAATGAAACGGAAAAAGAAATATATCCATAATGTTAGGCCAGGATGTTTGACTTCAAGCTACTAGTATTTCAAACTGTCTAGTTTTCTTACATAATGGAGCTTTGTGGTTGTTTTTGTTTTGTTTTTAGCTCACCTGACCCAAAGGGTCAGGTGAGCTTTTGTCATCACTTTGCATCCGTCGTCGTCGTCGTCGTCCGCGTCTGTAAACTTTTCATACTTTCTTCTTCTTCTTTGAAACCACTGAACTGATTTGGACCAAATTTGGCAGATATGTTCATTGGGAGGTCCTCTACTAAATTTGTTATTTTGGTGCAGATCGGAAATCCAACATGGCCGCCAGGGCCAATAATGTGTTCTGATTGGTTGAAACTTTGAAAATCTTCTTGTCAGAAACTACTTAGCCGATGGAATTGTAACATTACAGAAATGATGACTGGATGTCCTCTACTAAATTTGTTATTTTTGTGCCGATCGCATATCCAAGATGGCCGCCATGACTCGACTTAGTTTAACATTGGACCCTATGGGAATTTCACATTTTCATCTTTTTTTTCTGAAACCACTAAACAGATTTGAACCAAACTTGGCAAAAATGTTCATTAGATGGTCATATACAAGATTTTTGTTTTTGGCACTGATTGGAAATGCAACATGGCTGCCAGGGCCCATAATGTGTTCTGATTGGTCGAAATTTTAAAAATCTTCTTGTTAGAAACCACTAAGCCAATTGAATTGTGACTTTACAGGAATGATCATTGGGTGATCCTGTACTAAA
>MJUT01055248.1:444961-456801 GCA_002080005.1 Gigantidas platifrons
TGCAGCATGTCAAGATCTACATACCCTGCAATTTTGAGGTAAATCCCAATACCCATTTTGGAGTTATTGCCCTTTTTTCCATCAAATTTTCAAAATTTTAATACTTTTCGCCCTTTATTTAAAAAACTATTAGAGATAGATGTTAAGTTTAAACTGCAAACATGTTCAGCATGTCAAGATCTACCAACCCTGCAATTTTGAGGTAAATCCCATTAACCATTTTGGAGTTGTTGCCCTTTTTTCATCAAATTTTCAAAATTTTAATACTTTTCGTCCTTTATTTCAAAAACTATAAGAGATAGATGTTAAGTTTAAACTGCAAAAATATGCACCATGTCAAGATCTACCTACCCTGCAATTTTGAGGTAAATCCCATTACCCATTTTGGAGTTATTGCCCTTTTTTTCATAAAATTTTAAAAATTTTAATGCTTTTCGTCTTATATTTCAAAAACTATCAGAGATGGATGTTAAGTTTAAGCTGCAAACATGTTCAGTTTGTCAAGATCTATCGGCCAAGCTGGTCCCCACAGCCGAACTTAGCTTAACATAGGACACTATGGGAAATTCACATAAAAATCTTCTTGTCTGGAATCAGTTGCTCAATTGGAACCAAACTTTGATAAAATATTCATTGGATGGTCCTCTTCCAAAATTGTGTCTGGTGGTCCCGCCCTCTGACCAAGATGGCTGCACAGCTGAACTTAGTTTAACATAGGACCCTATGGGAAATTCACATAAAAACCATCTTGTCTGGAACCAGTAGCTCAATTAGAACCAAACTTTGATGGAATAGTCATTCGATGGTCCTTTTCCAAATGATGTCCTGCAGTCACACTCTCCCACCAAGATGGCGCACCACAGTGCAGTTGCGTTGTTATTGAAAGCAGCTTTGATCCAGGTGAGCGATTACAGGCTCCTGGGAGCCTCTAGTCTTTATGTCCACTAAATAAGAAACAAAGTGGATCCGCCATTGAATATTTTATGGTTATTCATTATTATACTCGTCAAAGTAAAGATGCTGCTAGAAGTATATTTGTTTTTATTATACCCCCACTCGTAGAGAGGGGGCTATATTGCAATCACCTTGTCTGTCCGTCCGTTCACACTTTCGTAACAGATATCTCAGCTTCTACTGGAAGAAATAATTTGATATATGATATATGGCTTTGGCATGGTGACTTGTACCGTGTCTCCCCTTTCCAGGTTTACCGCACATCTACTTCCTGTTTACCGTGCGACTTACAAATGGACGTAGCGTGCAACATCTTGTTGTTATTGGCACATTGTTTTAACAGAAATTTTACAGCGGTGAACCGTCATGAGTGCACTCCATTTAAACCCCCTTAAACAACAACTTAAAGATAATCGATAACACTTGTAATAAATTGAACTACATAAATTAAGTCAAAGAAATGCTAATTAAACATTTTAAATATCATAAACCAGACGACAATTAAAATGTCCATATTTTATGCCCACAGCAGACGAGACGATGTTTTAAATTTTAGCAACACCTTGTTAGTTAGTTCATCGGATAATGTAATAGGAATTCCGAACCAATCAGGTGTTGTTATAACCACGTGGTTATCACCGTCATCACAGGCACATCTGGCATGGAATTACCTCTCTCCTTTTAAACGTTCTGTTTACATATGTATTTTCAATCAAATTTCTTTATTAATATGATAATAGGTTGTCGTTTTTTTAAGTCCCGATCTAGGTACGAAACGTCCGCATCCGATTTTCTGCACAGATTTAGCCATGTATTTACTTCCGGTATGTCATTTCCGGTGCATGAAAATTTAGCCATTAGTATATAGAAAAAAAATTGCTATTTCTACCATAGTTGGGACTTTGTCCCATATTACGACCCCATTAATCAGTTTAACCCTGTCACATTTTTGTGCCTGTCCAAAACCAAAATGTAGTCAGTGCAAACGGGTGTATTCGATACAACATTATGTGATAAAGTTTGTCAGTGACTTGTGGCAGTGGTTTTCTACAAGTACTCCGGTTTCCTCCACCAATAAAACTGACTGCCACAATACTGAAATATTGTTGAAAGTGGCGTTAAACACCATAACCCTTACCATAACAAGTTTATTTCAACACCGTTACAATCTACCCAGACAATATAGAATGATCGGCAAAAGACATGCTTAACATTAACAAATCTGTGTATTTTGTTTTTAAATAATCAATTTTCTGCTGTATTTTATAAACATTTTATTTACGTAGAACAGTATAAAATGCTGGTTAGATAACAATTCGATCACTTCAATTCAAATATTTATTTCCATATAAATGCAAAATAAAATATTACACAATTAGACCGTGTTTACACTTGGTGAAAAAAAGATCGATCTTTAATGCAATTGAATCGATCTAATTAAAGCCGTTTGCTTTTACACTTAAAACGAGTAAATCGATCGCGATCGAACTAAATAAAACTGATGCGTTTACACTACATCTGCACCAATATAGATAACTATTTATGTAAAGAAATGTTCCTATTTTCATCTACACAGCATTTTCTTTTTCCTCCCGACATCTTATTTTGGCGTTTTATTTGAAAATACTGTCTTCAGTCTTTTGATTCTGGCTCGACAATCCTTCGCTAATCTGCAAAATTCCGGAAGCCTATCTTTAATGTCTTGGCATACTCTTCTAAAAATGTCTATATTTCTCTTAGGTGTCGTATTCAATTGTTGTTGGACATGGTCATCTTCCCATGCTGATTTTCAAGATGGCGGACTGAATAGAAGGTGGTTTGGGAGCTCCGTTGTAAATATGTAATTTCCATTAGTTATTGTTGTCTTCGGTACATCTCAGTGGCGCAAAAATGTAATATTTTGGACAATAAGCAAGTATAACTACAACTACGAGATACATATACGAGTATGTGCTGATACTTGTCNTCTTCCCACAGTTCTATCAAGAAAACTGTTTCCTCGTGAGTCTATGAATCTCCTCTGGCCGACATTGTTTCGCTAGTTATAAATATTCTTAATAATGCGCGTGTATTTTTCGCGCCAAGCTTGCGCGTATGAAGTTTCACTTTATGTAATTCGATCGCGATCGATCTTGTGCGTTTACCGTGACTGAATGTTAGATCGATGCAAATAAAATCGATTTTGTTAAGTCTACCTCTGGAGCTGGACTTTTTTAGATCGATGTTAGATCGATCTAAACCGTTAAACACTAGACAAAGATCGATCTTTTTTGCATCGATCGATCTATTTGTGCAAGTGTAAATGGGGTCTTAGACAAGCTAAAACATAAAGTGAAAGTAACTGGAATATATACATGCACTTGAAACTCACACCGGATAACAGAATTAATTTAGTTTTCATGGAAGTAGATTTTATATGGTAAACAATCTTTCTAAAATTACCATACAAATGTATTTAAGCAGTCTTTTAAAATGTGTTTCTTCTCGTTTGAAGTTCATACAAGCTATCTGGTTCCATGGTATTTGATATGCCAATCGTCCGTTAATTTAAACGGTGGTCCGCTTCAATTGTTAGAAAAAAATGTTGGTCTTGTATTGTGGGTTCAGGCACGGTCCAGTTTAGAGAGAGTATCAAATATGGTCTTAAGCAAATCTTTCTGTTCAATTCTTCATTTTCCCGGTTTGCCATATTCTTTCAATTAACTCATTTTTATTTTTGAAATATTGAGGGCAACTTTGTGCTCAAATCCTTGGGACTTCTAGGAGGATTTTTGTATCCCAATTCTTTACACACTTTCAACTCTCCTTGTTTTGCAATTCCTATTTTGGCCGTTTTCCTTTTTATCGAATGTTGCTGTTTTTGAAATATCGATGGCAGTTTTGTGATTGGATTTTCAAAGTCTCTAGTATTTCTTGGAGAGTGTGGTTTTTCGCTCCCAGAGTTCTTCTTTTTAAGTAAATACCTCTGTCTTGAAGCAATGAACCATTTGACGGATATCCACCATTTCTCATTCTCTCCATAACCTTCTTTCTCGCTTCAGTTAATTTCTCCATCTTAACCTGTTGTATGAACGTACGGATCAAAAGATGTGATGTACATCATGATGTCACAAAAATAGGACTAGTCAAAGAACGACAACTCGAATAGTTTTTAATGAAGCGATCGATAGTGAATGGAATATAACGACTGGATTATTCGGGTTAATGTTTTAACGAAAATCAATATTATTCGGAAATACTCGTGCAGTTCATTTTCCGCCTTTGTCACCGAGGAAAATGGACCCATCTCTGCATAAAAATACTTTTGTTCATGTCAAGTATATTATATGGTGAATTATAAATGATGTTTATTTGCTAATATAAGATATAAGATAAGAAAGCTTTATTTTGATTCGGTACATATACATAATAAATAACATAAGCTCTCAAGAGCTTTTCACCGAATACAAACATAACATTAAAACAATAAGAGCATGCAAAGGATAAGACATGACATGACACATACATCTAAAATTTAAGCATTTCAAGTAAATTAAGCACAGATAAAAGCACTAATAAGAAAGAAAATGAACATAAAATGAACATGCTAATGAGGGGCGTCGTGGTTGTGATCGTATGGTAGTTTGATTTACAACTACCTATGCAATCAGCAGGGGCGGATCCAGGGGGCGTACCCGGCGCCCCCCCTAAAATTGATAAAATATGATTTTTTTGTGTGTAAAATTTTGATTTTTCACACGAAATACCCCAACGATTTTCGCGCCTCTCTCCGCTCTGCGCGACTTTTTTAAGTACGCCCCCCTAACTTGAAATCCTGGATCCGCCCCTGATCAGTGCCTATCACCACTAACATTGTGGGTTCGAATCCCGCTCAGGTGGGATGTACTCAATACGACATCATGCAATAAAGTTTGTCAGTGACTTGCGACAGGTCGATGGTTTTCTCTGGACACTCCGGTTTCCTCCACCAATAAAACACCGCCACGATATAACTGGAATATTGTTGAAGGTGACGTTAAAGGCCATACTCCCTTATTTGCTGTTGTCTTTTCCACAGGCGTTGGTGGCACGGAATTACCCCCTTTCTTTAACTTTCTGTTTACATATTTCATCTCTTTTGCCTTTATTTAGCGTGTTCAAGTTCATATGCCCGTACAATCTTATTGCAACAACTTACATGTGCCGACCCTATCATTATAGTCCACAAGGTCAGGTTTCATTTTAATTGTAATTCACAGTAATATTACAGAACAGATGACAGTATACCCTAATTAATTTTGTTTATATCTTTCTTTTGCGTGGAAGCAGTATCCAAAAGTAGGTGTATATTCATTTGAAATAGTCATATTGAAGAAAAAAAGTTACACAAATTTAATTCCACAGTATGTCAACAATTTAAAATTGCATCGCATAAAAATTTCCAAGTAAATATTGTAATTTAAAGTTGTTATCACGTGACAATTAACTATTGAAGTATTGATCGAACTTTATTTTAAAGTTGATATAAAGTTTTAGAATTAAAATACAATTATCAAAATAAAGTTAAAAGACCAGGCTAATACTAGATTAAGTTTTTAAGTCGTACATTATAGGTTGAAACTGTAGTCTATATGGTTTACTTATGTGACATAAAAGAAAGGAATGTAAACTAAAGATGGTGAGTTTCTTTGTTATTTTAATTGGTTTTTACTATATTAAAGTTGTTTTTGTCAGTTTCGATGTTATAGTCGATACGTTACTTTTTAAAATGTTAATTTAGATTTCAAATACATGTAAATTTATAAATACGTTTCTGTTCTGTGTTAAAATGAATGTATACCATCGGATAATGGTAGACTATTACTATAGAATCAGCAATATTTTTGGTAACCCACATGTTTTTACGCCTGTTGCCTGGGTTACAGATCTAGACGATGCAGTCTGATAAACAAGAAACTGTCTAATTAAGACAAGTTAAAAAAAATAGAAAATATCAAATACAATTTTATTTGTCTTTTTTTTTAAATAATACGAATCTAACTTGTTGGCGTGCTTACATCTTTTTTTCTCTATTTTATAGAATCAATTATATTCATAACTATATATCCATATTTTATTTGTCATCATCTACTAGTATATATTAATATTCCATTTTTCATTATCAGTAACAGAACTGATACAAGTTAAACCAAAGATGTTTCACCAGAAGATACTGTTAACATTAGGGGTGCTTGGTACCATCATCAGCTGTACTACAGGTTGGTTAATTTAACATTTGGGATCGTTCATTGCTGTCTATGGTTGGTTAATTTAACATTTGGGATCGTTCATTGCTGTCTATGGTTGGTTTCAAAGGCAGTAAAACTATATCTATGTAAATAAATATCAGACCTTATGGTTACCATGAAAATTTCGAATAAGATTTCGTACTAATTTAGTATTCCAAATTCGTCCAGTCTGAACACTTCATTTAGCGGATACAGCGACATGATTGGTCGTACATTTTTTTTTGTATTAAAATCGACAATATTATATCTATATCATTTTATTAGTTTATATAAATTTTTATTTCTCATCAACTATGACAGTTTCTAGCCTCTCTTTCATTTTGAAGAAAATACAAGTGACTTTCACAAAACAATTTATGCAAAATATATATTTATAAACAGAATCAACTACATACACATTTTCATATAATTTAAGAGCAAGTGACATTTCCATTATAAAAATACGCAAAAGTGTATTTCCTAATGCTATGTATAAGGGGGGGGGGTAAAAATAAAAAAAAATAAAAACATTTAATTACTACAATGAAATTTAAAAATCTTTTCAGGACAGTGTACTACCCCGACGCTACCGGCATATTCCTATACGTTAACCACAGCAAAGGCATCATATACCTCAGGAGATATTTATGAGATATTCTGTAAACCTGGCTATACTCTGTCTGGCAGTAGTAATCTGACATGTTCTGGAACAGCATGGACGCCTGATCTACCGTCATGTGCAGCAGCAGGTACGTAAATATTGTGTTGTTGACCAGAGAAAGGTAATGTTATACCGTATGTACTAGATCTACCTGAACGCCCGATCTACCGACGTGTTCAGCAGCTGGTACGTAAAAAGTGTATTGATGATCAGAGATAGGTAATTGTATATGTTCTAGATCAACATGGACACCTGATCAACCTTTTGATGAGCATCAGGTCACAAATTGATAATTTTACCTGTTCCGGAAAGACATACCGTCTAGCTTGTTCAACGTCAAGTACGAACTAGGTGTTTTGTTGGTCACATATAATTTTACTTGTTCCGGAAAGGCATGGATCCCTGATCTATCGTCTTGTTCAATGTCAAGTACGGACTAGGTGTTTTGTTGGTCACATATAATTTTACTTGTTCCGGAAAGGCGTGGATCCCTGATCTATCGTCTTGTTCAACGTCAGGTACGAACTAGGTGTTTTATTGGCCACATATAATTTTACTTGTTCCGGAAAGGCATGGATCCCTGATCTATCGTCTTGTTCAGCGTCAGGTACGAACTAGGTGTTTTGTTGGTCACATATAATTTTACTTGTTCCGGAAAGGCATGGATCCCTGATCTATCGTCTTGTTCAGCGTCAGGTACGAACTAGGTGTTTTATTGGCCACATATAATTTTACTTGTTCCGGAAAGGCATGTTTCCCTGATGTACCGTCTTGTTCAGCGTCAGGTACGAACTAGGTGTTTTGTTGGCCACATATAATTTTACTTGTTCCGGAAAGGCATGGTTCCCTGATCTGCCGTCTTGTTCAGCGTCAGGTACGAACTAGGTGTTTTGTTGGTCACATATAGATAATGTTATCCGTTCTGGAAATGAATGGACTCTTGATCTACCATCGGTTTCGATGGCGTTCGATACGTGAAATGTATTGTTGATCACAGATAGGTACTTTTGCCTGATCTTAAGCGGCATTGATCCTTGATCTAATTAAAACTTCCGGTACGTAGAAATTCATTGTTGGTCACAGAAAGGGTGTCAGGTTCATAAAGGGTTAGGGTTTTGTAATGGTGATGGCATTTAACGCCACTTTCAACAATATTTCAGTTATATCGTGGCTGTCAGTTTTATTGGTAGAGGAAACCGGAGTGCATGGAGAAAACTACCGATCTGCCGCAAGTCAGTGACAAACTTTATCACATACAATGTTGTATCGAGTATACCTCACCATGAGCGGAAATTGGACTAACAACATTTGTGGTGGTAGCTACTGATTTCATAGGTAGTTGTTTAATCCAACTACAATACGATCACGATCACCATCACGATGGCCCTCGGGGTGATAAAATATGTGTCGATAGTCACAGATATGTAATTTTACATTTTAGAATTTTGATGAGATTCGGGTGTATTGTTGGTCGTCGGCACATTTGCGCGATCTTAAAGTAAATATATTATTTGACCCTAGACATACCTTCTTGTTCAGCGTCAGATACGTTATAGAGGTTTACATCATGTGGTATTGTTCGTCTAATATAGGTTATTTCGCATGTTCTGGGGGTGATGTCTACCCCTGATCTACCTTTCTGGTAAACGTCAAGTGGGTAAAAGGTGGGGTGATGGACGCAGATTGGTAATTTGACATATTTTAAATACCGGTATGAACACCTAATCTAACAGACGATTTCAATTTGTCCATTGTGAAATTTCCATTTATATGTAGCAACATTCCAGCAGCACCTGCATATGGAGTATATCTCTCTCAGATGATACGATATTTCAGAGCTTGTGGTTTCTATCAGGATTTCCTTGATAGAGGGTTGCTGCTAACAAGGAAGCTACTGAACCAAGGGTTCCTCTTGGTTAAGTTGAAGTCATTACTTCGAAAATGTTACGGTCGCCACCATGACTTGGTTGACCGTTATGGAATATCTGTGTCACAAATGACCACGGATATGTTCCACTTGTCACGAACACTTCCCGGTCCTTTCCTCATTCACGACTTATTACCGGGTTTGTAACTAGATGAACACGACGGGTGCCACTAGTTGAGCAAGAACTGCTTACCCTTCCGGAACATCTGAGTTCATCCCCGGTTTTCAGTGGGGTTCGTGTTACTCGATCTTTAGTTTTATATCTATGTTTTGTAGATCGTTGTTTGTCCTTTTGTACGTTTTCTTTTGGCCATTGTGTTGTCTGTTCTTCTTCGATATATAGATGCTGATTACTAGTACCACTTTGGTATCTTCAAACTCTTCTAGCGTCTTGTTGAGTTTTAACCATGTAATAATGTAGTGGTGGTCACAGATAGGTGATTTTACATGTTCACCAACCAAATGGTGTCCTGGTATACCGTCTTGTTTAGTGTTCTGATATACCGTCTTGTTTAGTGTCCTGGTATGCCGTTTTGTTTAGTGTCAGGAACATAAAAAATTATTATTGGTTACAACATGGACAATCTTGCTTCTCCTGGAACGGTATGTACCCCTGATCTACAGTTTTGTTCAGTGTCAGAAATATAATAATTTACACACAAATATCATTTGTGTGTAAATAAAATAGACACTAAATGAATGGATGATATAGGATTCACTTGATTTGGCATGTATCATCTACAACATTAATAGTGAAATAAACAAGATGTAAGTCTTCGTATTATCATTAACTTGCTTTGTCATCCCTTTTTATCCAAAGTCTCACTATACAAAAAAAAATGTACATATAACAATAGAAACGTACTATACTTGCACACAATTACATTCTTATTTTTCCAGAATTGTTTCCATGGTGGGTGTTCCTGGTTTGTATAGTGTCAGCAATTATACTAATTCCTTGTATATTACCAAGAATCTGGGCATGTATCTGGTATGTATAAGCTAATTAATATATATGTATATAGATCTATAGATACTCTGGGGAAAAGAACTTTTTTATAGGAGCTATATTTTCTCCGTTGGGGGGAATATTCCCTCTTCAAGTGATATCCACTGGCAGCGCGGGAAGACCTGTATCTACAGAACACTCTCCAAAAGGCGCTCTGTACACGAGTACATTGTGTTTGGAGCCTGAGTGTCGTGGTCTGTTCAAGTAAAACAGACTTACACCAGCTCCTGATGAATACCAGCTGTTTAGTGGTCCGTTGCTAAGCAGAATTTTCAGACCCTTTTACTGGTGGCAATCAAATCACCCTTTTACCCGTATGATTCCTTGTTTGTTCACATGTTCTCGTCATACTGAAATAATTCCCACTCCAAGACGTTAATTAATTATCAATGAATAGTACAATAATGTAGCACATCGGATATACGTTTTGACAAACAATGTTGTTTAGCTTTTCTATGGCTAACCACTTGTTCTGATGCCGAGTTCACACAAAAACCGTTTCAGCTGGAACGTTTCAGAACACACCCTGTGGTTATGCGTCAAAACTAAAATTTGGAGGAGAGAACAAACAACAGATTGCGTCTACACAGTACTTCGCTTCGGGGTATTGTGAAGTCTGACCGTTTATGAAGGCGACGGAATAATATGGAGGGCACAAACTGCCACACCCCAACTAACATTAGCATAACTACATGTATGGTTTTTTTCTAAACTAATATGACTGTAAATGAAAAAAAAATAGACGTTAAACACACTGGGCAAAAAGACAAACTCGAAGAATAAAAATCTTACTAATCACACCCACTGGACAGATAAGAAAATTCGCATGAAAACAACCAGGAATGTCCTGTTCCGTAAGTTTGTGTAAGGTATCCGTCATGGCGTCAATATTATGGAACGTGACAAATGATTACTTTGGTTGCAAATATGCATCATCTTATAGTTTACCCTAAAGGAGACAATGGTTATGCTATATTATAATATCATTGGTTAAATTAGCATCGTTTGAATTACATTTTGTATAAAAATATCTAAAATCGCTATTAAAAACATATTTAAAAATCTGTTTATGAACATTATGAAAAACAATTAACAGAAAAACTGTCTTTGAATAATGACTCTTCAAAGCTTTTCTTATACAGTATTTAAACTAAAATCTGATATTAGATTAGAAGAATATTTAAAAAGTGAAAGAAATTTAAAAAATCGTCAGTTGTTGACAAAATTTCGTTTAAGTGATCATAACTTAGAAATAGAACCAGGCTGTTGCAAACAAATTTCCACGAAATCATAGACATTGTAAATGTTGTAAAACATTGGATGACGAATTCCATTTTTTCTTTGATTGTAAAGTTACTGATAATATTAGACCTTCCTTTATTGATTTTATGAAAACAAAATATCCTCACTTTAATCAACTAGATTCCTTTGAAAAGTTAAAAATTATTCTTAATCCTGATCACAGGCGCTCGGGTAGACTATGTGATTTTCGTTATTTCATTAAAACTATATATTTTTCCTTTTAGTGCCTCTATTATAACCTTCTCTACGCAGAATCAACTAATTTTGACGTATTTAACACATTTTGATACAACCCAATTTTTTTACTACAAATACTATAATATCAACAAGGCCGGCAACTCGCCGCCATTTTTTTGGTTACTGGACATCATGGAATTTCACCTACCTCGGTTCAATAGTAAATTTCTCCTTGGAAAGTCATTTTCTCGCTGTAACAGCCGCGGTCGTCGTTTCCTAATGTATTATTCCGTTTATTCAATACGTTAGAAGTCCATAGGATCACAAATTATTATTAAATAGTCACAATTTAGCACTGAACCATGTGTTTTTAAATTTACTTCCCCGGAAGTTTCTTCATTGTTTTAGGGGAGGTAATACTTTTTTTCAAACTTTTCCGGATGATCTCGGCTTTTATCGCTGATATATACGAAGAAATCAAGGGCATCACAAAGGATCAGAAAAGGCGCGAAATATAAACTGAGAAAAGGAATTTGCTCCAATAAAATGGAAATTTGGAGAAAA
>MJUT01055248.1:458465-478220 GCA_002080005.1 Gigantidas platifrons
GGGGGGGTATGCAAAAATTCAAGTGACATTGTCTGATTTGAATAATTTGTGTTATGTAGCTTTTAATTAACTACATCTATTTTCTTTGTTGATTTGTTGATCTCTTCTTTTTTTCTCCAAATTTCCATTTTATTGGAGCAAATTCCTTTTCTCAGTTTATATTTCGCGCCTTTTCTGATCCTTTGTGATGCCCTTGATTTCTTCGTATATATCAGCGATAAAAGCCGAGATCATCCGGAAAAGTTTGAAAAAAAGTATTACCTCCCCTAAAACAATGAAGAAACTTCCGGGGAAGTAAATTTAAAAACACATGGTTCAGTGCTAAATTGTGACTATTTAATAATAATTTGTGATCCTATGGACTTCTAACGTATTGAATAAACGGAATAATACATTAGGAAACGACGACCGCGGCTGTTACAGCGAGAAAATGACTTTCCAAGGAGAAATTTACTATTGAACCGAGGTAGGTGAAATTTCATGATGTCCAGTAACCAAAAAAATGGCGGCGAGTTGCCGGCCTTGTTGATATTATAGTATTTGTAGAAAAAAAATTGGGTTGTATCAAAATGTGTTAAATACGTCAAAATTAGTTGATTCTGCGTAGAGAAGGTTATAATAGAGGCACTAAAAGGAAAAATATATAGTTTTAATGAAATAACGAAAATCACATAGTCTACCCGAGCGCCTGTGATCCTGATAAAGAAATTTTGCCAAGTGTTTGTAACTTTATAAAGCGATCAGTAGAAGCGCGAATGTGAGGTTCGCGTTGGTCAGAACATATAAAACATAATACTGTTTTTATCAAACAGTGGTAGTTGTATTTGTTTATATATAAAAAATATACATTGTCTGTTTAATGTTAGTTTATGTTTGTATTGCTATACCCAAAAGGCATTTTATATGCAATACAGATTATTATTATTTCTGGTTGTAAACCACAGTTTGGTCGATAGTAATATATCTCTTGTATATACCATTACAGTAACAGAAAGAAACCCGAAGACGACGAAGAGCCTCTTACAAAGGAGAAAGGACTATATCATGGAAGGGGAGACCACTCTCCTGGGATCTGGAGACACGACAAACCGATCACGCCTATTACTGACAACGGGAAACATAAACTGTCTCAGATGGATACTTTCCAAAATACATTTCCTGGATCTGTTAATCCTAACGCCATGAATGCCAAATTTTGACTTCAAAAACCAAAAAGAGTTCTCTTCTCTTTACTGAAATGTCAATAATAAACCAAAAAGAGTTCTCTTCTCTTTACTGAAATGTCAATAATAAACCAAAAAGAGTTCTCTTCTCATCTTCTCTATAGAAAGGGTCTGCTTCATTTCATTGAAGTTCAACTATAATTTGACCATATTTAGATATATACTGTATAATATTGTAATATGAACATTCATGAGTTTTATTACATTTTATAATGGTGTACCGTTACAAAAAGAGTTCTCTTCTCTTTACTTAAATGTCAATAATAAACCAAAAAGAGTTCTCTTCTCTTTACTTAAATGTCAATAATAAACCAAAAAGAGTTCTCTTCTCTTTACTTAAATGTCAATAATATTTATTATAGAAAGGGTCTGCTTCATTTCATTGAAGTTCAACTATAATTTGTCCATATCTAAATATATACTGTATAATATTGTAATATGAACATCCATGAATTTTATTACATTTTATAATGGTGTACCGTTACATTGTCATTCTCTTTATTTATTAGAATGGGGGGGGGGTCCGATAAAATTATGAATTACCATAGTAATTCTTCTGTTTGAAGCATTGATTTGTTGTTCGGATAGTACATTAGAAAGGACCAGTGTTTTAATGGTAACGACACTTACCAATCAATATATAAGTATTCACAGGGGAAATATAATGGTCTATATAACTAGATATTCGGATGCCACTATTTATTTAAAACTAAAACTCGTTTGTGGACTTTGTAAGCAATATGATTAGTACAAATTATTAATTAGAAAGGAAATATAACACTGATAAGTTGAACAAAAAAGACTCTGCTTGAATTTTCAATGCTCGGTTTTAAATTACATTTTATTGTATGTGCTTCCTTGAAATTAAACCCTACAAACCTAAGCGGAATCATTTGATTCCAATTTGACATTAACTGTTACCTGTGTCATCAAGATTTCGCCATTGCATCAGCAAATAAAATACAAACCAAAGGCAGGGACGGATCCAGGATTTCAAATTAGGGGAGGGGGGGGGCGCACTTAAAAAAATCGCGCCGAGCGGAGGGAGGCGCGAAAAATTTTGGGGTATTTCGTGTGAAAAATCATATTTTTTCCAATTTTAGGGGGGAGGGGTGCCGGGTGCGCGCCCCCCCCCCTGAATCCGCCCCTGAAATGATCATGGATATGTCTTGTTTTGAATGTCTATTTATCTGATATGACAATACTTACATAATAAGACCACTTCAGTAGTGTAATGGATAGGATGCTCGCCTCAAGTGCGGAACATCGTGGATTTGGATTTAAATGGCTATTAAATCTGTATACTTTGGTATTGGTCTTCGATATGGATACAACAGTAACGAATACAACCAAAGACTGTTATTTTTCGGACAAACATGTATTCTCACGACTCTGAGTCAAAGAGCAACTTAGACTGATTAAATCAGAGTTAGAAGAGTGTCCTCCAGTGAAGCGACTTTTCTATCTGCGAACTTGCTTCAGCACGATACAGTTATAATCAGTTTGAATAGTTGTCATCTCATTACCATGATATAGTTGCTTATAACTTTTCATTAAACAATAGCCACAAAAAAAAACAAAAAAACAAAAGTGAATTATTTTGGCAATTCAGATGTTACCAACAATAAATCAATAACACAGTAATGGATTGCTTTGATTTTGATTTTTTGGTGTTTAACGCCACTTTCAACAATATTTCAGCTAAATCATGGCGACCAGTTTTAGTGATGGAGGAAGCCGGAGTACCCGGAGAGAACCACCGACCATGGGCAAGCAACTGGTAAACTTTATCACTTGCGGTTGCGAGTCGAGTGCACCCTTTTTTGTAATTTACAAAGCCGGGCGCGAACGCACGCCGTATTGGTGATAGGCTTGTATGAGTTGTTAGATCCAGCGACCTAACTTATGGAGCCACCCGGGCCCCCACAGTAATTGAAGCGACATGCAAGAGTACATTAAGAGCAGTTTGAAGATACCAAAGGGGTAATCAGAATCTATCAATCGATGAAGGACAGTCAATGCAATGGCCAAAAGAAAAAGGACAAAATGACAAACTGCAAAAAATTCGGACGTAAGATCTTTAAATATACGATGAAAAACAATCATACTCCGGATATTTTTGAAGAAAATACATCAATAGACTAGTGTTATCGTACTAACTATTGCCTTTCTCATACATCAATAGACTAGTGTTATCGTACTAACTATTGCCTTTCTCATACATCAATAGACTAGTGTTATCGTACTAACTATTGCCTTTCTCATACATCAATAGACTAGTGTTATCGTACTAACTATTGCCTTTCTCATACATCAATAGACTAGTGTTATCGTACTAACTATTGCCTTTCTCATACATCAATAGACTAGTGTTATCGTACTAACTATTGCCTTTCTCATAGCTTAGTTATAGACTAGTGTTATCGTACTAACTATTGCCTTTCTCATAGCTTAATTTCATTGTTATCGTACTAACTATTGCCTTTCTCATAGCTTAATTTCATTGTTATCGTACTAACTATTGCCTTTCTCATAGCTTAGTTTCATTGTTATCGTACTAACTATTGCCTTTCTCATACATCAATAGACTAGTGTTATCGTACTAACTATTGCCTTTCTCATAGCTTAGTTTCATTTCTGTTTTATGTGAAAATACCTAGGTTTATAACAATAACTTCTCCATCTTTAAGATACAGTGTATTTACATTGCTATAATCACACAAAGTGGAAGTATCGACTAATGCAAAGGAACAAAGACGAACGCAGAGCAACAAAGTACATGTGTATTGTGAGATATTCTAGCTCACGAGTCATGAGTTAATTTACTAGTTACGATGTTAATTATTATTTTCTCTGGAAAAGATGTTCATATCGCGATTATATATCATGGGCGTCCAGTATGGAGCAGGATATCACGACTAATCATTCGAAAATTCTAAAGTGCGATTCCTGCACTTGTACTCCAAGATCATACAATCATACTGTATAAAACTTTCGAGTACGATTTTTTAATCGTGCTTGAAAAACAGACAATCAGAAAATTATCTTTGGGATAAGAAGTCAGTACGAGTACGAAACTCGAAATTCATTACCATGAAGTGGAACTGGAACTTTTGAATACAATTTTTGTTCCAAGCGAATCCGATGACTTTTTTCAGTATTTAGTGTGATCTGATTGGATGATTTTTGTATTACGAAACTCTGCTGAGTCTTATTGTTGTCTGATGTTTTTTGTTTTATTTCATGTTTGATTTGATATTTTACTGGCGGTGTGATCATATGTACATATTATTGGTATATTTTGTATTTGACAGGAAAAGGCAGCTTCATCAACGTTGTACATTGTACAAGCTTTCAAAAACAAGTTGTTCGCATAGGCATACATTAGTTATACAGTAGCATACATTAGTTATACAGTAGCATACGTTAGTTATACAGTAGCAGACGTTCGTTATACAATAGACTAGCATACGTTAGTTATACAGTAGCATACGTTAGTTATACAGTAGCAGACGTTCGTTATACAATAGACTAGCATACGTTAGTTATACAGTAGCAGACGTTAGTTATACAGTAGCACACGTTAGTTATACGGTAGCATACGTTAGTTATACAGTAGCATACATTAGTTATACAGTAGCATACGTTAGTTATACAGTAGCATACGTTAGTAGCATACGTTAGTTATACAATAGCATACGTTAGTTATACAGTATCATACGTTAGCTATACAGTAGCATACGTTAGTTATACAGTAGCATACGTTAGTTATACAGTAGCATACGTTAGTTATACAATAGCATACGTTAGTTATACAGTACCATACGTTAGCTATACAGTAGCATACGTTAGTTATATACAGTACCGTGACGTCTCGCATGAAATTGGTGTCAGTAACGTAACGTCAAAAAGCTTGACTTTAACGTCAAATGCGTTCGAGTAATTGATTTAACGTCGCACTTGCTTTTTCAAGACGTAGATGTTATCTGCGCCCTTCGTTTTTGTTGAAATCCTCGAGTTGTTCATAAATTTTTGGTTTTCTGCGTTTTTTTGTTGTTTTTGTTTTGGTTTGGTTCTTTTCTGTTCTTTGCCGTATTTTTTTCTGTTTTCTTGGATCAGTCTTTGTCCCTGGACAGACGGCTATCGTTTTTTTCTTTTTTTTTGTTTGTTTGTTTTTGTTTTTTTACAGGTGTAATCATGGTTTCCTTGATTTACTGCATATTAAAAATTGAGTTTATCTGACTAAAATGTATGTTGTAATTTTTGAACAGTGAAAGTATACAGGATAATCAGTTAATTGAAAACTTCAAAGTTATTTGTAATATTAGGAAAATATCCCGAGGTGACAAATATCAACGACAAATTAAGAGTATATTCTTATATTACAAAAAATATACAAAAGCGCAATTGAAAAGTTCTGTGTAACCTTTACAGTCAAGAAATAAATATATCACTCGGAACTATCTACAACTGCCAGAATGTCCAAATGTTCAGGAAGAATAACTCGATTATGTGTTTCTAGTTCGGCACAGATATAGATTAAAGATTGCGCTGCCAACTTCCGCGGGATAAGTTTGTATGCTAGGGGATTCGATTTCACTCTGTCGTAATACAGCCCCTTTATAATTTCAAAGCCAGCTGGATACTCAATTCCCCAGTCATCTTTGCTTGTTGTGTTTAGAACTTCGGGAAGACTTGTGACCTTAAGCAAATAATAATCCAAAAACTTATCGTCGGCTTTGACTGCTATAATACTGTTAATGGATAGTAAGTCATTAGAACTTATGTTGTCGTTATCTATTTCTTCTTCTAAACTAACCTCCCGGCCAAGTTCTTGTTTCATCTGAATTGTGCGTTTGCTACCAACACGACTTAAGTTCTCGCACATTTCGTATTCTCGAGATACACAGCTTCCACATGTATAGCATGAAAGATTGAAAACTGAAATAACCCCCTCTTCTGTAGAACGCGCCTGATGTATTTCTCTGTTGTGAAACGGGTTTAAACCTTCGGTTTTGATCATGATTTATACTCTGAAAATCCTCCGTTTACATACAGCAGACCTTGAAGAAACCAATGATTTTTGACAAAAATTAAATAGATCTTTGGCATTCCTAATTTTGACATTTCCACGTAACACGGATATATCAGCAGCATCCTGTGGACCTTTGGCGTGACTCGTTTCAAAGTAATTTCGTTGAATACGTTCATAACTTAATTCAGAAACTGTGCGTGATAAATCACCTAGACAATGGCGAGATTTGTATTGAGCACTACATCCATCTGTGAACTCATGCATTATTGTTACTGGATAGGATATAAAATTTAGATAGTCCCTTATTTGTTTCTGAACATGACTGGTAAAATAATTATCATGCTGTAAATCAGGTGAAACCACGAAAAAATGTTCCGTAATTATTTCAGGAAACTCCTCTGTGTTCTCAAGTCCGTCATACTCAAGAATAGCGTGTCGATGTATGATGGTAACATGAAGTGAACATTCTGTTCGTTGAAAATAGTTGGACTGAATTTCATTTTTTTCAGAACATCTGTAATTTTCTGAAAAGTCGTGAACACAGACGCAATGTCCGAACGGTAAATTTTGAAGCAGTGATTTCATTTGCATGTTCTGCCAAATATCTCGGTGCTGATGGCTTGGAAAAGATTCCAGTAAATTTCTGAAATAAACTAACATTTCTCCAACTTTTGTTTTCTTTCTGGTCAAAGTTAATCGTCGACGTGTATTTTGCTTGTCTGAGTTTTCTTGTGTGTATTCATATTTGTCCCACTCAACTTCCGGTGCGGAATCAGAAATGTCCAACTCTTTGTCACTTATTTCAAAATTATTGACCCCACATTTCGAGCATTTACGATCCAATCACAATTTGTTATGATAATCACCATCTTTTTCACAAAGGGTAGCATCAACAACTTTGATAGTTTAGACAATATTGTCGGTTGCAGTTCTTCGTCTTCTGTATCTTGGTTTTTTTCGTCTGAAAGTCATGCAACTTTTAAACAGTAATTGTATCTCTACATGGTATTACAGCAGCACGTGTTTCTATCTTTTGGCAATGCAGAACGAACAAAGTATGGTTTTAACTTTTCAAACAATCTCTGTCCAATTTTGATTTCCGGAAATTTTGAAATGAATTCCACATTCTGTTTGTGTTTTCTCCAATACATGGACCATATGACTGGTGTAAACTTTTGGGCCTAGTCGTTCCCTTTTAATGTCCGACTTATTTCCAGTAGGATGGGAAATTCCGGGAAAAAGCCAAAAATCATACACAACTTTTTTCGTCTTTTCGTCAATCGAATCTGATCTCGTTTTTCTAGTTGTAAAATCCCATGCTGAAGCTTCTGATTTTAAAATTTTGGTCCGTATTCTCTTACCGCCGGATAATCTTCTCGCTGGAACCCCTAATACTTTTGCAAGTTTCATTTTACATCTTGAAGTTCCAATACTTTCACCGCTAACCGATGCAGTTACTACGTGCATAACGGAAAGTGCATTTTTGGACCATTTCATTTTTTTGACTGAATTACTTCCTTTATATTATCAATGACAGTTGTCTCTAACGGCGAAAATGTACTTTTTAGAACCAGGACTGTTGGAGAATGTGGTGATCTTTTAGACAGATAAGTTGAAAGAACTGCTGACCGTTTATTCGGTGATTTAGGGAGACTGTTTTTCAATCTTTTTATCGCTCTTGTTTTTTCCATCCTATTTTTAAATACGTTTGAACTTTTAGTGCGAGTTTCATTTCCATTTGAAGGTGTGGAGTTCAATTTGCTACGGAATTTCTTTACACGAACTGTACTTTTCTCCCACTGTTTCTCCTTTTTTCGCATATTGTCTCGTTGTTTTCTCTTTCGTACTGCTGCTTTGCTTCCACTATACTATGGTTTTGGATGAAGTTTTCGGTAAGACTGTCTATTTTGCTTATTTTTCTTTTCTTTCTTTTTTGATCGATACCATTCTAATCTTTCCTTTGGAGACAAAATTGCTGGCGGCTTGTCGACATCTTAAAATATAAATAAATAAATATGTAAATGTTTAAATAAATAGTTTGTTGCTCATTCAACGTATTAGGCCATAACAATTTCATTATAGACTCTCATGTAACTGTTTTAAAAGAAGGATTCTATGTATTTATTTTCACTTGTTTTCAATGATAGTCTTGCAAATTTTAAACTTTCGTATTCAAAATAAAAAATCAAAAAGAAATAAATCTTGATTTCGGGAAGAGATGAGAATCTACAAATTAATTTGATATGGCCTATCGAAGTGTGTGTGTGTGCGTGTGCGTGTGCGTGTGTGTATGTGTGTGTGTGTGTGTGTTTTGTTGCCAGCTAAAGTAGTTCAACTAGTAATCGACAGGAACTTGTAAGCAATGTACGCGCATTGATAATTCTGTAATTTCGCATATTTCATATCCATCAATCAAAATTTATTTTACAATTTCTCCTGAAACTTGTAGACGGACGGACAGACAGAATGATCACTATAGGGCATACACTGAAAATTGGTAGGGACCTTAATATGCGAGTAAAAACGTGACGATACAGCTTTTGAGGCCAGTTTCATTCACATGCATAAAGTTCAAATAATCATTCAGTACAACCAAATGGTAACATAAATTATGACGGCAAAAATTAAAACTTTCGAATTATTTTAGAATCAATTATACGTGAATCGGATAAGAAATGACTTTAAATAATATTTCAAATAATATGCTTTAGGGATAATATACAGGTACCAAGAAATTATAAGATGCGAAAAATTTGAAAATGTGTATATAATTTTCCCCGACAACCGTATTTCAATTTTCTGCATAGAACAAAAACGTGGAGTTTAGTAATAAGAACAAAATATTGCAGCACAGAAGCAGTTTACTCTCGTTCTAAGTATTGTAAACCCATTTTACACACTTGTCCAGAAAGAGACTAAGTTACGTACAGTAATGACTTGACGAAACGTAACGTTTCTGACGATAAACGGGCGTTGGCGTGAGGTGTGACATTTTTCGGATCCCGTAAAAATGTAATATGCTAGTGCTTACAATGCACATTGTGGAAAGTTTACAGTCGTATGAAAGGGTAGTATCAGTACATCTTTCTGTGCTATTTTCTTTTGGCACAGTTGGATATTGAAAGATAAAACATATGCGAGAAAATTGCATCGGGAGAATTCATGACGTTACGAACGTAAGATGAGACATTTGTCAGGACAGCAGTTTTGCCATACATCATTATTTAAAAAGGGTATAGCATTGCATTAAAATAAGGAATAGAGAGCTTTAAACTTGTACTTTTTTAACATAATATTTTTTTCCCGCTTTCCCGTCTCATTTTTGTGTTACCTGTTGCAGAAATATACGGATCCATTCTATTTTCTGGAGATTTTCGCTTGTTTCATTCCTTTTTCTTCTTGCATTCTTCCATCTTTCTCGAACAAAACGCAGAGTGACAGACGACTGTTATGACGTCACAATGCCTTGGTGACAGTGAATCTTCCGGAATTATATTTTTATGATTCGACGAAAAAAGAAAAGATGCGGTAATGTTGCACATCATGTGTACGGTATTAAATGTTACGCGTTACATATGAATTTTGACGTAGTATGACATTAAGAATATCAATTATATTGCAATTAAAAGAAATATATCTAATATTTTTTGATACATTTGTATGTATTAGTTGTTCATGAAGGTTGTTGTAAACTTTCAAATTAAAATATGCATTTTAAGCAATCTTTCTAATACTGAAAAATAGATCCGACTTCTAATTCGTAAATTGGCACCAGTTTCATGCGCGACGTCCATACGTTAGTTATACAGTAGCATACGTTAGTTATACAGTAGCATACGTTAGTTATACAGTAGCAGACGTTAGTTATACAGTAGCAGACGTTAGTTATATACAGTTCTCTATCTTACAAACATCGTTTCAACATTTAAGATATAACTATTGAAATAGTATAGATTAGAAAGACTTGTGAAGTAGGTCATTGTACAGAGTTACACCTAGATAGGATATGTTATTGTCACACCACTGAGACAATGGCGTTATTTCTACTACGTAAGTATACTAGTACCGGTATTTTCTTTCAAATTTTTAAAACTGTCCTTTCCATAATGAAGTTTAATTCTATATATATAATATGTATATGTGAATCGTAACAATGCAAAACTATCTTTATAGCTGAGGTTTACGTTTTTATTAACACATTGAAACCTGTCAAAACCGAACATTGACAAAACCGAATTTCTGAGGAAACCGAACAAATTCTCAAGTCCCGAACAAACCATCCACCAATTAAAGCTTATTTAACCTGAATAAATCGAACCCCGATTCAATTTGAAGTCCCATTGATGAATGTGTTTTACAAACATCTGATTTATCATGTGCGATTCTTAGCATTTTATACCCATATGGGTTAAACATATATTAACAAATAAATTATTATGACATATTTGAAGGAATAATAACAGTTTTTGTAACTTTCGACCGACCACATTGTCATAATTTTCGCAATTCTGATAATTAGGTAGAATATATATTTCGAGATGACTTTGGCTTGGTTTTTTATTTGGTTTAACGCCACTTTCAACAATATTTCAGTTATATCGTAGCGAGTGTCAATGGCAATGATAGCCACCAACACAGAAACAAAGAATGTTTATAATTGATGGTTGACGTAATCAGCCTTGTTTGTTCAATTGGTACTTTGATTTATTTTCAGTGAATTTGTCCTATTAGGCTTAAACCAGGACCGTGGGTATAAATAACTGTGGGCGGAGCAAACATTCAGATTTTGTAAACCGGGTAATTTTCGCGGCAGTTTTATTTTCGCTATTTTCGCGGTAACATTGGAAGCGTGAAAACAAAACTGTCGCGAATATTTCAAGACAAGAAAGGAAAAATACTAGTAAGTAGAATTGAATATTTCAAGGAAATGCCAAATCCGACAATTTTTCATAGATAAATCAGGAGAAAAAGACATGACCATTTATAAGCAGACGTCGGATGCAAAGCGATGTTCTACGTAGGATATTTGTTTTCCATAAAATAAATTATTAGATACAAAATAAAATGATACAATATTTATTATTTATAAGCTTAAAATATTAAAACATCAATTGACATTTGATTAGCACAATAAACAGTAAGTGTTGTGTAAACATGTCACACTTCAACCGTTAATCCACACCTGTTACTTGCCACGGATCAAAGAGTTTACTGGTTTGCCGGTGGCCTCGAATGCACTTTTGATCAAGTCAGTTCTGTCTAATAATTGTGTGAGTGTTTTTACAAGCCATCGTGCGTGTATTGACTTTATGACACTTAACCTCAGATCGATTTCAAATTTATCCAGTTTCTTGTTTTTCTTCAAAAGCAAGCTTGTCAGTTTTTGGAAGTAATGATGATTTTGACGCCGACGTTTTTATCAGAAATTTATACTTTGTTCCTCTTTAACATTCAAAACTAAGTGAGGTCAATATATAAGAAAACTACCCACAAAATGCGTAAGTATAGTTAAAGCCGTAGATGAGAATCGTCATTTATCGATCTCGCATAGGATTAATTAAACCAGTATCAAACAGTTTTAATTAATTGTACAAACAATTCGATGATGTGGTCAAACTACCTAAGAAAGATCAAGGCAGATCTGTACCGTCAAGAAAATATGACACAGCAAGTTTTTGTCTAAATAATACCGTATACATGTACATTTAATCAATTTAGGTTGTCTGTGAACCGCGAATTTAAAACAGCGCGAATGTGGATTTCGTCAGTACATCGCGAAAATTTCCCGGTTTACAGTTGTTCATAATTTTGACCACGAGGAGGACAAATTAATGATACATAGTCTCACAGTTACTTTTGGAGCAAAATATTTGACCGGCATGGTTACTAATGTTCCTCCCTACGAAATTTTCAGTCTTATTAAAAATTATGTTCATCAGTCTAAAATCTACAAAAATTACTTAAAAAATTCAAATTTCGGAGGTATGTGACCTTTAAGTCACTTTGGTCATGTGACATACAGTTTCATAAATATGCTGTTCATATCAACGGGGATTTTTGATGATAAGCTCCGCCCACAAATTTTGTCGATAGGCACTACCGCAAATAACGCTTAAACATAACGATTCTACGACGATATGCCAATTGTAAGAACGAATTTGTATCAATTTAAATTATACGGAAGAACTACGTTCGTTTTAAGAAAAGCTGTGAGATGTCAAAGGTGTGACTAGTAGCTGGTTAATGGGATCCAAAACACTCTCCTCTTTTTGTAGCCTATAATTTAAACTGTTGATTCATAACTATTAACAACCAGCTCTTGTGTAATGAGTATCGTGTTAGATTCCTGGTATACTCAGATCAAATATTATAATATTGACATGTGTTGCTTGTGCATTTAATAAAAATTTATAAAGGGTACATGTAAGTGCTAAGACTGGTTGTCTGTCAGTGGAATGGCACATCTACTTGATGATTGTTGTTTTAGTGGTGAACTAGCTCAAAGTAAATTGTTCTCGCAATTGTATGACTAACTTAAGAGTTACTATTAAACCACACTCACTCATTCATTCTTTATTACAAGTTTCAGTTTCTGTTTTGATGGGACGCGTACAAACAATTCAAGGTTAGTATGATATTTTCCAGACGTTGTTATCTATCTATGTATATACATCATGTACACCTCACAACAAGATAACACCGCGTCCCTTGTTGGAGAATAAGTCTTGTTATGTCTATTCATTTGTATTCTACTTTGTGTGAATTTTATACTTGAAAGGAGATATTCAATTCAGAATTAGACAAATTTCTCGAGTTGGAATTTACCATTTTAACTGTGTAGTCGTAAAGTGAAAATTCAAAGATCGTTCCAGTAACTAACCTCCCGGGAAAGGAATTTGTATAAGTGTTTTACACTTGTTTTCCAATCCCTTTCTATGAATATCAATATGTAATGTCTTATATGTATTTTTGTTGAATAAAATATAGTTTACACTAACTAACCATCTAATCTTTATTTTAACCAGTGCTAATAATAAGCTGTGAGTTTGAGAATCGCCCCATATCAGGGTGTACTCAATGCAAATTTATATATAGTTCGAAAAATACTGGCGACAGGCCGCTGGTTTTCTCCACAAATAAGACTACCACCGCGATGTAATTGAAATATTGGTGAAAATGTCATTAAACATCCCCAAAAGCCACAATAGAAGCATATATTCGTATGAAACGAGTACATACAAATAAATATACAATATACGTACATTGTCGGTAAATAAATTAATTTGTACAAACTTTAGAAACAGGCTGAATAGCGAACCTTTGGTGAGCTTTTCAGGCCTGTTTCGCAGCGAGTACAAATGAATTTTATATTTAACCACAATGTACGTATTTTCTGTTTATCCTGCAATGTCAAAAAAGTCGGAAAACTTGTTAGATTCAAACAAAAACGACAGAAACAATTAGCGTCATTCCGCGCCTTTCATAAATGTTGTCAATGGTGTCTTCTTCGTGGTCCGCGTTACATTAGTACCAGTTTCATACTTGTCTGCGCCCTCCGCTGTACATAGCTACAGGGTACCAGGAAAGTTTATTCGTCTAGTACGAAAAGTTTATTCGTATAGTACGAATAAAGCAAAAAATTATTCGCATAGCATATTTGTACAGCAAATGTACTGATTGCAGGATAAAAAGAAAATACTCGTGTATTTATACAGTGATAGTATTACGACAACTCGATCGATGGGTGTATATAAAGAAAAAAATATGTAGGTTTAAATAAATGTTGTTACTAGAAATTACAGTTACATTAATGAAAGTTAGAATAAAAAAAAGATGTGGTTAGAAAATAAACGTAAAGAATATTGAAGGGCCAATCAAAATTGAACATAGAGAAACTGGCAACATAGGACACACAAGACGAACAAAAACACAACACAATAGGTGTTAGAAATTAGCGCACACGAATAAACAGAAAACCAAGAGTATAATCTAAGGTAATTTTGGTGTTTTGGTGCTAGTTTTGTTTGGTCATATTCGACAGTGTGGTATTTGTTTTTCATTTTTATTGTCTATAAAGAATTGACATTTTCAAGATGGCCGTCGTGGCAGTGATGGAATAGCAGTTTGTTTTTCCTTTTATTGTCTATAAAGAATTGACATTTTCAAGATGGTCGTCGTGACAGTGATGGCATAGCAGATAAACAAACAGCTACAATCTACATGATATCAGTGACTATGATCACTAAAGTTTCGAGTTCTGTTCATGGCAAGGTGTAGTCGATATACAACTTTATATGATAAAAATGGTCAATATTGATAGGGTTTCTCCTGTTTCCTCTACCAATAAAACTAACCGTCACGACATAACTGAAATATTGTTGAATGTAAAATGCAGACTACAAAATTTGTATTTTTTGCTTCTCCAAAAGGACGCAGTATTAAGGAGAACGAGCAAAGACTGGTTGGCTCGAAATCAGGATAATGTGTCCGAGTGGGAGAGACATGTATATCCGCGGACTGTTGCTTCAGCAAGCTAGTACTATAAAAAAATAAAACTAAGCGGGTTGTTCTAGTACAAAGCGGACTTCATAATCTTCTCATTGAAAATTATCTTGTTCTCGACCATGATATAGCTGAGTTGGCGTTAAACAACAACCACTCACTCACTCGTTACTCATAACCTACGTTTAAGGTGGTACCTAACACTACAGGGAGATAACTCTTTAAAATCAGTTGAAC
This sequence comes from Gigantidas platifrons, assembly GCA_002080005.1. Lineage (NCBI taxonomy): Eukaryota > Metazoa > Mollusca > Bivalvia > Mytilida > Modiolidae > Gigantidas > Gigantidas platifrons. The sequence continues at coordinate 473,463 of MJUT01055248.1, forward strand.
ATTTTGATCATATGATGTTTGTATGCAGATTTCAAGCATCTCGGTGATCAAAACCACAGAGAGAACAGCTGCTATGTGGCTAGTGAATTTATAGCTCTGATTCTGTTGGTTGGAATTTGTTAAAATTTTGATATTTATTACAGTGGATATATTCAAACATACTGCCAAAAAAAAAAATTAAACGAGCAGAAAAAATTTGGGGTCAGGTGTTGGGTACCACCTTAACCATTTCAAACACCATCGCATCCTATTTACATATACATTTACCAGTATACATCAGTTTATACCCGATCTCACTTTTATTTTTGTTATGAAATTTCATACTGAAAGACAATCTACTTTATTTTAGATTCTTCCGGGAAGGAATTTTACTTGGGATTTCTGGACAATAACGGCCCAAAGGGATTTATTCAACTACACATAACATCAAACGAGACTGGATCATGCTTAGTACACATAAGATTCCTGAAGATAAACGAGTCGATTCCCATTTCCAGCGGGAAATTAAACACGTACAATATTAGTCGGGATATTGACATGAATACAACTGGAATTGAAAATAAAACCGTGGTGGTACTGTGTAATATATCAGTATCTATATATACAATGAACTACTACCCAGCATATACAGAAGGGTACCTAGCAATACCCTATCACGGTTTAGGTCAACGTTACGTTGCCGCTACGTACAGCACGGTGACGAATGACTCCCTTATTCTAAACAATCTTAGCATTGGAGTAATTTCTACGAGATTTAACACCACTGTGACAGTGTTCTTAAAAATCAAGAAAGGATTCATCAATTACGATGGCAAAACTTTCGTGTCAAATGACACATTTAGTGTTAAGCTCTCTACACACCAGACGTTTTATTTGACGACTCATCAAGACCTAACTGGCACTGTTATTACATCGACAAATCCCATCGCGGTAGTGTCAGGGGGGTATATACACATAAATAAATCGTGTCGGTACACAGGATATACTACTGAAATGATCATACCCCACGAGCAGCTTGCAAAAAACTTTATAGTACCAAGATTGTATAACTCTCTGTGTAAATATCGTGTCCTTTCCGATGCCGATTCAAATGTTACCATATACGATTCAACAATAGGTATCAAAATTCTCGCAAAAGGGGAATTTTTTGAAGTTTCAAATTTTACTATTGCGACAGTTCAATCATTATCTGGAGTCTTAGTACAGATGTATTGTTATGAAATCAACCAATCTCTAAATACTGCTATGATAACTCTTCCTGGTCTCCAACATTTCAAATCAGAATATATATTTGTGGTAGCATCCAATTTTCCAGGAGATAATTTTCCACCAGATAACTACTATATAACTATAATAATACAAACGAATGCGATTTCTGGTATAAAACTAGACAACATCATAGGTCCCTTTTACAACTATACTTCAGATATTACAATAGAGGGTAAACCATATTCTGTTTTATCGTATGGACTAACAGTAGGGATTCACGAGATAACCCAAGTCAACAGAGTTCCATTCGGGCTTATTGTCTATGGACGAAATCCATTAGACGGATATGGATATCCTGCAGGATACAACTTCGTTTTCAAGTAGCTACATCAGTTATTCGGCAATCTTACCAATGTTAACTAGCCATGTCAGCAAGTCGTCAATTATATGTTTTATTTGTTTAAAACAAATTTACAAAACCAAATAAATGAGTTTCATAATTATATACATGTACATTTGTAGTTATTAAATTCAGGTCTGGTACTGGGTGATTGGAGTTCAGATTTCTATTTTGATTCATTTGAAAAAAGGAGGGTAAAGTCACTAAGATATCTATTCCTTTAATGAGGAATTGTGTCAAACAATAATTAACTTTATATGAATTGATTAATGCTGCCTTGAATTACTAGTATATATTGTCTTGATCAACTTAACACTACCATGCTAAGTTTATTAGGAGCATATGACTTGAAGGTTAACATTCTTCCTCACATAAAAGAAACATTAGTCTGAAATATGATTTGGTTGATTTATGGTATTTAACGCCACTTTCAACAATATTTCGGTTATATTGTGGCGGTCAGTTTTATTGGTGGAGGAAACCGGGGTAACCGGAGAAAATCACTGACATGTCGCAAGTCTCTGACAAACTTTATTACATAATGTTGTATTGAGTACAAATTCAACTACCATACGATCACAACCACGACGACCCCCATCTGATTTGGAGGTGCCGTTCCAAGTGTCATTGTCCAGAGAAAACATTGTATGAAATTAACTCAAGGGTAACCATCTAAGGTTGCAATATAAAAACTCACTTCAAAGTTTTACAGCTTTAATTGTAGAAAATTCATTGCATCATTACTATATGCTCATATTGTTTTTTAAATATACCCCAATCTATAAGAAAAAAAACAAAAACAATTCCTTACAAAAACAGCAAGATATATATAACAAATAACAACAAGAAAAACATTTAACATGAAAAATATTATTGTTATAATATTAAAGTAAGAGCATGTAAAATTGAAAACAACAATAGTATAAATATATTTTGATATACAGACATACTTGTCTATTACGTGTACTGTGAATACACTTACATTCGCAGATACCAATTTACGTGGCTTGAGGAAAAATTGTATTTTCGTGGAAAGGTAAATATGTGCATCCTCCACTAAAGTCTGTAGTGACATTTAAAATGTATATGATGACAAATTTTCGTTCAATACTTAATTTCGTGGTTTGATACTATCCATGAAACCACGAAAATTGGTATACCACGTAAAATAATAAATTCACAGTATTAAAAAGCACTTTATGATGGTAGCAGACATTGTTCATATATAGATAGCACTATATTTAATTCATAAAATACCCTATAATTAATTCATAAAATACCCCAAAATAAATAAAATATTTACAAATTATATCATCTAATTGTCCAACCACTGTGACCAGAACATTTACACTATTCAATCATTCTTATCTAAGGGTTTCCTTTAGAGATTACTGGTCCCTTTCAAAAATTAGTTATATAGTTCTTTATGTTACTTTAAGGGAAATCAACTAACTTCTTGTGAAGAGTTTTTGCTTTAATGCACTTTGCCCTTTTAAACATGCAAGATCACATGTTAAAATAAGACACATTTGGAAAATGAATTAGTGTACAAGTATCATTAGATGGATATTTACCTTAAACAAAACAAACAAATCAACAAACTAAGTTTAACATACAATTTTATCATGGGGGAGAGGGGGGCATCTCAAAAGCTAAAATAAATATCAAGTATGGTTTTATTCTTTAACTTTAAAATCCCAGGAAAAACAAAACTATATACAATACATTCAACATGTGCTATGCTGCCCAAAACATTTAAAATGTGTTATGGCTGCCTGAAACATTCAACAGATGTTGTGGGTTGCAGAATAATTGTTTACAACCCTGAATGAAAAAGAAGTATTTAAACTCTCTATATACAGTAGAACCTGTCTAATCTGACACACCAAGGCACCAGGGAAATGTGTCAGATTGTACAGGATGTCAGAACACTCAGGTTTTATTTTAGTTAACAGAAATACTTTGAGACCATAAATTTTTGTCGGATGTCACATGATGTTGGAAAACTCGGGTGTCGGATTGCACAAGTTCCATACAGAACATGATAGGTCATGGTACTAGAATTTCTATCATAATTGCACAACTAAATGTTTACAAGGCATTGATCAATGAAATATATTTCTGTATCCAAATCAAACCGGATAATATTATAATGTTCTATAGTCTTGTTTCCTAATGTTTTCCTCAAGGTCACGAATCCATGCTGGCTAAGATTCTAGATACTTCCGACCTCTGACTGGCAGACATATGCTGGGTTATATGTACTATAGAGTCCATTGCCACTTCTGGATAATCTTGTAGTAAGCTGTAAGAAAGAACATACATATCTTACTTTTGACTAAAAAAAATCATGATATTATATAAATAAAAGAAAATGATGTTATCTTTACCTTGTTTACTTTGTCCCGAGGTCATACATCTGGGCCTGGGGCCACTGAGACCCGTCTTGAACTTCATCTTGGAAATAAAATGAATCCTGTCTATATGGGAGTCTCATGGGATCAAATATTTTGATTGGAATAGACAGGCATTCAGATTTGCAAATATTTCAGGTACTGGCATTAAATCTAAGCTTAATTTACAGGTTAAAATTACATAGACAATGTACATACATTGTCAGCAAATATAAAATTTATTTGTACAAGCTTTAGAAACAGGAATAAAAGTGGCAAGATTTTCATTTATGTTTCAAGGCGATTACAAATAAATTTGATATTTCCCAACAATGTGTGTCTATTGTGTTTATACTGAAATGTCATGTATACATAAAATTGTAAATTTTACACATCAAAAGGCAAAACATTTTGACTGAATTTCTTGTAGAGCGTCTACAGTGCATTCTGCATATAAACAGTGCATTTTGTGCTTTGTTCTACACAAAACACAGGGGAACAGGATACTTTAATCTTGTAGTAGACATATAAAGCAAAGGTTTATACTTACCGTTTTTAGGTACGTATAGAACGCGGTCTTAAGCTTTAAAAGGATAATTTGTAGGTGGGGGGCGTTTTATGCATAGGAGCAAGTATCAGACACTTTTTTCAGGTCACGCAGAGACTTGCCGGTAGCATAGCTTCGAGTTCACGGACGGCAATATTCCCAATGATCGGTGAATTATTGTTCAAATAACATTAATTGTGTTCATTATA
>MJUT01055248.1:478940-488941 GCA_002080005.1 Gigantidas platifrons
GCTTGCAAAATGTAGAATAATTGGTTTAAACTCTTTTAACAAAACTAATTTAACATTTCCCTGTCTAAAATTTATCAAAAATACATGGATTAACAAATACGTGATCTGTGGTAAGCAGTATTTTGCCGTTTGAACGAGGATTTCTGCCGTGAATTTTTTACTGAATTTCCTGCGTTCTATAGATAGGAACTAGAATTTTCCCAGATTTGTTGGGGAGGAAAGGGGGTGCGTTCTATGCACCAGTGCGTTTAATAGACACAAAAACACGGTACTCCATTATTGACTGCAATATAAATCGATAATAAACCTGCAGTTATTCCAACTTACTGGTAATTTTATTTAACAAAATTCTAGTAATCATGATATAGTTGAAAAATTGTTGCTTATGAAACATTAATAACCTATAACGTAACCTTTTAACTTTAACCTATAACCCAACTTTCTAACTTTAACCTATAACCTAACTTTCTAACTTTAACCTATAATCTAACTTTCTATTACTCTATTTTTTTCAACTGGTTGGGCATGGCTTAACACGGGTCGACTGATTACAGGAAAGTCCATGTATTTAGGAGGGTCAGGTTACCTGATCAATTCCAATTATACAGCTATATTCAATCGTGCGTTCTATTCCTTTTGTATGAATTGATTTCGGTGACACTGCTGAATACAGTTCAATAATGTCAATAACGGGAACTACCCTGTACATACACAAAATAAAATCGAATGCTCTCATGTAAATTTAAAGGTCAACTCCACCCGACCAGTTAAATAAAATAGAGTAATAACTTTAACCTATAACCAAACTTTCTAACTTTAACCTATAACCTAGCTTTCTAACTTTAACCTATAACCTAACTTTCTAACTTTAACCTATAACCTAACTTTCTAATTTAACCTATAACCTAACTTTCTAACTTTAACCTATAACCTAACTTTCTAACTTTAACCTACAATCTAACATTAACCTATAACCCAACCTTCTAAGTAGAACCTATGACCTAACCGTGTAACTTTAACCTATTACCTAACATTCTAACTTTAACCTATAACCTAACCGTGTAACTTTAACCTATTACCTAACATTCTAACTTTAACCTATAACCCAACCTTCTAACTTTTTTAACCTATAACCTAACCTTCTAAACATAAGAAGAGTTTGAGGATACCAAAGGGGTAATCAGAATCCATATATCGAAGAAGAACAGACAACCCACCTCCTTACTTTAACCTATAATCCAACCTTCTAACTAGAATCTATTACATAACCTTTACTTCAACCTATAACCTAAGCTTCTAATTTTAGCCTATAACCTAACCTTCTAACTTTAACATACAACCTACCTTCTAACTTTAGCATACAACCTACCTTCTAACTTGTTGAAGTACATGTTCTCTGTGTAAACATCTGATATTGTCATCCATAGAGTTATTTTCTGCTCCGTCTTCTTTCTGTTTTAACAGCCATTCTACTGCAGCCTTGTCGTCTTCCCACTTGTAAGCCTGAAATCATAGTAAATTAACATATAACTAAATATTAAAGTCACATTCCTTTTACCTTTATTAAACACAGTACACCATCTAAAGTAATTGATTTCATAATTATTTGGAGGATCGTTTTTTCCCCAAGACAAATGCAACAAAATCCAAAGAGATATTCAAGTACAGGGATCATCAAGATACCCCTTTTGGTGGAGGAAAACGAAGTAGCCAGAGAAAACCACCAAACTGCCACAAGCCACTGACAAACTTGATCACACTTGTATTGAGTACCTTTCACCACTCGTAGAAATCAAGCTGATAACACAAGTGGTGACATGCATTAGTTGTAAAGGTAGACAACTGTCTCTTTGAATCTTCTGTTTAATACTCTTATACTATATACAATGTCATGTTATTTTATATAGATTAACAGCAGTTTTGAAAGTTGGTTGAGACAGATATTATCACTAGTAATGCAGCTAATTCGACTAGGACAAACTGCTATACCATACTAGTGATAATGTTTGTAGCGACCTTCAAAACAGACGTTATTACTTTTTCGATATTAAAAGTCATAATGTGATAAAATTTGATTTATTTGCTTATGTTATTGTAGCCACACTTGGCTGTGGGTAATTATATTCTTACTCTCAGCACTTATTATCACCTCGCCAACGAAGTTGCGAAGGGATATAGTAACGATACCGTCCGTCCTTCTGTAACATCATTGTGAACACTCTAGAATCAACATCCTTCAATGGATTTTGTCCAAACTTGGTACATACTTAGTCCTTAAGAGAATCTGGAACCCTATTGATCTTCAAGGTTATAGGTCAAAGGTCAAGGGGTCAAATTTTTAGGCGAGGGGGTACGCCATGCTTTGCGTTACCCTTGTTTATTTAATTATATTGCTCATTGCAAATATTTGTAAACCTTGAGGTTTCCTCGCACCCAGAGGTAAATAGTTCCCAGGTGTAATATAGATATAATAATAATAATAAAAAAAGTCATGATGTATGTGACATGACAGTAACAGAGTCACTAAGTTGATACTGACAATATCACTAGGCGAGATCAAAGGAACAATGGTGAATTTAATGTTTATTATTAGGATCCGATTCTGAATATTTAATTTTATAAACCTTACATTTATTGCTCCTTGGTCCTCCACAAACCACCGACTAATCATGGATTTCAGTTGTCCCTCACTATGACTGTCTGTAAACTGACGGATCTTGTTCTTGACTTCATTCTCTAGTAATCTTCGTCTCAGATGCCAATAGAAAAATTCTCTACTCTTTTCCCATTCCAGTACATCCTGGCAATCAAAAAGAAATTGTATTAAAGATATGGTCAAATTAAACACAAATAATATTACATGAGTGGGCGAGTAATTTTTCAACTTTCTTATGCAAGAACAAGCTTGTTCTTGTGAGCGAGGGATTGTTGTTTAATGTCGGGTGAGTAATTTTTCAACCCTCTTATGCAAGAACAAGCTTGTTCTTGTGAGCGAGTGATTGTTGTTTAATGTCGGGTGAGTAATTTTTCAACTTTCTTATGCAAGAACCAGCTACTCGAGTTATATTAGAGCAAAATGAGGAGCTTGATTTTTATTTTGCTAGCTCCATGAAAAGCCTTTACTCCAACACATTAGTAAAGCTAACAAGTCCTTGCTCTTACTCCTTAATGCTAAAACCTTAGCTGAGGTGTACAATGGATACATTTTATATCCTTTCTTTTGACAAGACTGGTGATGGAACTCATGATCTTCAATCATCAAGAAAAGCAAGGGTGGACACATGAAAATGCAATCAAATTAAAATTTCACACATAAAATAAGTGAAAGAAATGACAAATGTTTGATATCTCAAAATCGAATTTGATGTGTATTTTATCGGTCTAAAGCCAGTTTTAAAATTTAAAGTTTACTTTGTAGAACTTGAGTTCATGCTCATTTTATAAAGAGGTTGAGGGTTGGGATACCATTTACAGGTTCAACTTTGTCACAGGATCTGGATTTTCATCAGCCTATGTTTTGAGGTTAGAGTTGTTTGTTCATGTTGTTGATATTGGTGTAACTGTTTTCTTGTCATAACCTATATTAGACTATGTCAGTAGAACTTACAGAGATGACACCTTTTTCGTCCATGCGACCAGGAGTATCATGTAAATCAGCGAAGTTTACAGCCACCTGATGATACATAGGTAACAACAGATCCTTTCTCTTCTTCAGTTGATTCTCCAATGTTTTTATTTCTTCTTCAGATAACTCGGGGCTGTTTAAGTTTTCTACAATCTTCCTCATAACAGGATCTATGCGTTTCATTGTTTTTAAAAGTTCTTTTTCCCTGAATTTAATCTCTACTGTGCCTTCTGCTTCTAACACACCACCTCTGTAATTCAAAGACATTTTTATTAAATAGCAATTGTTTGCTTCAAATGACTGAATCAAATTTTTGTCTCTTTTGGTAAATACATGAGTGGACCTTTTTAAGCACAGTGCTAGTCTCACAGTTGAGTTTACAGCATTCTCTATGATCTGTGTTTATATTATTTTATTTTTTGTAACACTAGATGTCAATAAATTTGATGGATGACATGTAAATTTTCTCTTAATCTTTACACATAATAATATCCTTTTAGACCAGGTGAGCTGAAAAGTTCTTTTCCTGATAAAAAGTCACCATATAAAGAAAAAGTGGTATAATATGATACCCACCCCTGTATGTTATAAAACTTGCAAGATATTTAGGCCATTGTGGCTGTAATCATATGGTAGTTGGATTTTCAACTACCTATATATGCAATCAGTGCCCATCACCACTAACGTTGTTCGAATCCCGCTCCATAAAACATTATGTGATAAATATTTTTAGTGACTTGCAGCAGGTCTGTTGTTTTCTCTGAGTATTCCAGTTTCCTCCACCAATAAAACTGACTGCCACGATATAACTAAAATATTGTTGAAAGAGGCTTTAAACACCATAGTCCTAACCCTACAAGATATAGGTACCAATGAAATAATAAAAAAAAAATTGTTATCTTAATAACATACCTAGACATTTGATCAGCAAACATTTCCATGTGTGTTGGATTGATTGATGGATCAACAACAACCCATGCTCCGCCCCTCAATTCACCATAAGGTGGTATGTAGATCATTATTGGTTGTCTGTATTCAACCAAGGCATCAACGATATAGGAACCAAATTTCAACACCTGGTCGTACATATCTAAAAGAGTCACATATATACCATGAATTACCATCATATAAAATACCAATTATTCATCTGGATCATTTTTATTGTAATAATTTGTGTAAATTACTCATATTTTTGCAGAAAATATCTTTTAACTACCCTGGATCAGCATTGTATACAACAAACCAGAAAAACTTTCATTACAATCAATTATTAAAAAGAGAGGGGCTGTCATGGCCGCGATCCTATGGTAGTTGAATTTATAACTACATGTGCAATCAGTGCCTATCACAACTAAAGTTGTGAGTTCGAAATCCGTTCAAGACGAGGTATAATACTCAATACAACGCTATGTGATAAAGTTTGTCAGTGAATTGCGACAGGTCAGTGGTTTTCTCTGGTTTCCCCCATCAATAAAACTGACCATCACGATATAATTGAAATATTTTTGAAAGTGGCGTTAAACACCATAACACTAACCATTTGCCTTTACCTAAAAAAAAAACTTGTATACCCTGATACTCAACTCAAATATTAACATTTCTAAACACCTATTCTAAGCTATAGATTTCACTACACAATGTTTTTTTTATATCTGACTTGTATTTACTCACCCAATAAATCTTGTTACAAAATTGCTGAAAGTGTCAATAACCCCCCTCATTTACACAGGAGTGAATGAGTGAGTGATTGATTTGATTTATTGTGTTTAATGCCACTTTCAGCAATATTTCAGCTATATCATGGCGACCAGTTTTAGTGGTGGAAGAAACCGGAGTACCTGCAGAGAACCACTGACCATGGGCAAGCAACTGGTAAACTTTGTCAATTGCAGCTGGGAGTCGAGTGCACCCTTTTTTTGTAATTTACAAAGCCGGGAGCAAACCCACGCCGAATTGGTGATAGGCTTGTATGAGTTGTTAGGTAATCCAACTACCTAACTCATTGAGCCACTCGGGCCCGAGTGGGCGAGTGATTCTTGTTTAACGTCAAATGGGCAATATTCCAGAATTATCACAGAGAGAACAATTTACATGTTGATGACATGATGATAATGATGTCCGCTTTGTATTGTTTGCTTTAAGTTGTTTATTATAATAACTCATGTGAAGGCTAGAGGATGGCAAGGATTAGCTTGTTTGCTTTAAGTTGTTTATTATAATAACTCATGTGAAGGCTAGAGGATGGCAAGGATTAGCTTGTTTGCTTTAAATTGTTTATATTATAATAACTCATGTGAAGGCTAGAGGATGGCAAGGATTTGTTTGTTTGCTTTAAGTTGTTTATTATAATAACTCATGTGAAGGCTAGAGGATGGCAAGGATTAGCTTGTTTGCTTTAAGTTGTTTATTATAATAACTCATGTGAAGGCTAGAGGATGGCAAGGATTTAATTGTTTGCTTTAAGTTGTTTATTATAATAACTCATGTGAAGGCTAGAGGATGGCAAGGATTAGCTTGTTTGCTTTAAGTTGTTTATATTATAATAACTCATGTGAAGGCTAGAGGATGGCAAGGATTAGCTTGTTTGCTTTAAGTTGTTTATGATAATAACTCATGTGAAGGCTAGAGGATGGCAAGGATTAGCTTGTTTGCTTTAAGTTGTTTATTATAATAACTCATATATTATATAGGATACCTTTCATTCCACCAGAAAATCCTCTCCAGTTGGCAAACACCATTAATGGCAATTCTTCTCTGTTAAAATCTTTTATAGCTTGAGCGGTCTTGTAAGCAGAGTCTGGGAACCATACTTGTCCTGCTTGTTGCACAACCTATAACACAAAAAGTTCAGGTTAATAGACATTAGACATTTCAGGTTAATAGACATTAGACATTTCAGGTTAATAGACATTAGACATTTCAGGTTAATAGTCATTAGACATTTCAGGTTAATAGACATTAGACATTTCAGGTTAATAGACATTAAACATTTCAGGTTAATAGACATTAGACATTTCAGGTTAATAGACATTAGACATTTCAGGTTAATAGACATTAGACATTTCAGGTTAATAGACATTAGACATTTCAGATTAATAGACATTAGACATTTCAGGTTAATAGACATTAGACATTTCAGGTTAATAGACATTAGACATTTCAGGTTAATAGACATTAGACATTTCAGGTTAATAGACATTAGACATTTCAGGTTAATAGACATTAGACATTTCAGGTTAATAGACATTAGACATCTCAGGTTAATAGACATTAGACATTTCAGGTTAATAAACATTAGACATTTCATTAAAGTGCACACAATTAAGGAATATCATTCTATCCGTTTTATCTACATGTATGTCAGTGTGGCCAACTGTCAAATGCATTATGGGATATCTCTTTGTATCCACAGTTGTGGCCATAATCGTTCGGTAGATTGACATCTACCAATGTAACCAGTGCCTATCAGCTGTGATATTGAATCCTACTCACGGTGAAGTGAGACATCACATTATGTGATCAAGTTTATCAGTGACATACAGTATACCAAGTCATTAGTTTTCTCTGGGTTCTACGGTTTACTCCATCAGTAAAACTGAGCATCATGATATTACAGAAATACAGTTAAAAGTAGCCCTACACACTAACAACTCATTACCCTAAATATAAAATACCTTAAGTTCTGAGTCAAGATTGGCAGGATCTGCTGGTGTTGTCATTTCTACTGTTCTTGTTTCTACGGCAACAACACCCATAGGAATACCTCCTAACCTGTAGCAAAAATGCAGTCACAGTTATTCTGAAGATAATTTTTTTTTCTTTTTCCCATTTTTCAATTTCAAGGACTATAACACCCGAATCACAAACACAACAAAAATTCAAACCAAAATGAACTTTATTTCATCAAAAAGAATTATCTTTCAAATTTGAAAAGATTTTTTTTTCCTGAAAACTCTAGTATTGATCCCAAACAGTAAATAATTCTGAATTGGATAGGAAAAATCTATGACAAACTAAAAAGGTGGAAAGGAGTCATTTTTTAAATAATCAAGAACCATAACTTTTGAATCTCAAAAGTAGAAATTGTGACATCTGAACTTGACTCTGTAAGGATCAATAAACAAAACTTTTGCAAGGCAAATTCAAGATTGTAAAATTAGTTAAACAATTGCAAAAATGGGAAATAAGTATTTCAAATGGTCTCTTAATCTAAATTGTCAAAATCTAACAAGTTAAAAATTGTCTGGCAATATAAATACATCTAGAGTGAGTGATAGTTGTTTTTTTGCCAATTAAGAAATTGTTCAGCTAAATTATGGAGAGAACGAAGTCTTTTGATGAGACGATGATGTTTTTTGCCATAATAGACCAACATGTAGATCTTAATTTTCTTAATGCTAGTTCACTGAAACAACAGTCCTCAGATAGACATTTCGCTCCACTCTGACACATTATCCTAACTAGGAACCTACCAGTTGCTACACTTACTGCTTGCTTAGCAGAAAAGAAACAAACACCAATAAAACAGCATTTGTTTGACCTGACTAGGGATTAAACCCAGTATGCATAACACTTAAAGGGGAATTTGCGGTAGTGCCTACTGCCAAAATTTGTGGGTGGAGCTTATCATGATATGAACAGCATATTTATGATTCTGTATGTCACATGACCAACGTGACCAAGGACACATACCTCAGAAATTTGAAGTGATTTTTGTAGGTTTTAGACTGATGAAGAATATTATTTTTAATAAGACTAAAAGTTTCGTAGGGAGGAACACTAGTGACCATGCCTGTCAAATATTTTGCACCAAAAGTAGCCATAACACTGTGTATCATTGATTTTTCCTCCTCGAGATAACCGTGGCCAAAATAATGAAGAAACTGAATGTTTGCTCCGTCCACAGTTATTTATACCCACGATCCCGCTTTAAGGTGAGTAGACAAATCATTACACACCACTGACTCAGTCTGCATTCTGAAAAAATGATATCCAAGCTGGTACAAAATATCTAAGAAATCAGTTGCCATCTTAATGTATTAAAAAAAAAGAGTATTTTTTAAACAACTTCCCTTTCAAGAATCACATTTACAGACAGAGAGAAAGTGATTACTGGCATATAATGACAATACCTGGCCCTGCCTACAATAACAGTCTGAGCCCATCCTGCCATTATCTCATTAAATGATCCAGTATCAAAGAAGCCAGTCTGCCATACTGTTTTCCTATCTGTAAAATACATGATAATGGTTTGTTTTAGTTAATTTACACTTTAAAAAAAATTTGGATTTGTACAAATTAGACACTACAATTAATGAAATTAAATTGTTGCTGGGTAAAATGGAAAGTTTGGGTTGGTTTTATGGTGTTTAACACCACTTTCAACAATATTTCAGTTATATTGTGGCGATCAGTTTAATTGGTGGAGGAAACCACAGTAACCGGAGAAAACCACTGACATGTTGCAAGTCACTAACAAACTTTATCACATAATGTTTTATCAAGTACACCTTGCCGTGAGCAGGATTCTAACTCAAAACTTTAGTGGTGATAGGCACTGATTGCATAGGTAGTTGTAAATTTAACTACCATACGATCACGCCCACAACGGCCCCCTAATTAATTTGGAAATGTAACAGACCACAATGTAATTGATTAGAAATTTGACATTGTATTTTGAATGCTCATATTTGAAGAAGACCATTGGCTGAAAAATAGTTAAACAAAAGGGACATTTTGTTAACTTTATAATTTATACAACAATCCACAAAAATAGGGACGTACAAGAAGATAAATTTCATTCAGTGCACATATTTATCACATTTAAAAATGTAAAATTGACAGCTTATGTAAATCATTATATTTTTGTTTTATGATGTACAAATAAAATAATATATATATTTATACCTGGATGTGGTCTTCCAGCTAACATCCATCTTGGGTCATATGGAGCTTTAGTAGGTACAAATTCAATGTCACGCTCAATTGGGTCATGGAGTAAACTCATCAAAGGTAATGTACTACCATGTGCCTGAAGTAACAATAACAAATTATACATATAAAAAATAAGTAGTGTCTTTCAGTATGTATAATTCTCACTTTTTTACTGTGAGAAACAATTTTGTAAAACGAGTATGCCAATAATACACTCGAGCATCACCAGTGACAAGTTGGTGTGAAAATAATTTAAGAGAAGGGAGCATACTCAAGAAATGTTGAGGCCAAATTAACATTTACAGTTCCTAAATAATGTAATTATTATTAAACCTAAGGTTCTCCTTCCCCATACATAGGTGATATTATCCTATTTTGACTATCCTGCTGGTTTAAGGTGATATTATCCTATTTTGACTATCCTGCTGGTTTAAGGTGACAT
>MJUT01055248.1:503363-520135 GCA_002080005.1 Gigantidas platifrons
ATTTTTGCAATTTAAACTTAACATCTATCTCTTATAGTTTTTGAAATATAAGACGAAAAGTATTAAAATTTTAAAAATTTGATGAAAAAAGGGCAATAACTCCAAGATGGGTCATCAGATTTACTTCAAAATTGCAGCGTAGGTAGATCTTGCTGTGCTGATCATGTTTACCCCATGTCAGATTTTTGATATTATTAACGGTTTTTGAGTTATTACCCAAAAACCTGCAATTTTACCATATGTTCTATTTTTAGTAACAGCGGCCATGTTGGTTGGTGCACGGCATCACCGGACACAATTTTGAAACTAGACACCCTAGTGATGATTCAAACCAAATTTGGTTTCAATTGGTCTTGTAGTTTCAGAGGAGAAGATTTTTGAAAAAGTTTACGACGGACGACGGACGCCGGACGACGACGACGGACGCCAAGTGATGGCAATAGCTCACATGACCCTTTGGGTCAGGTGAGCTAAAAAGCTAGCGGTTGAATAAATAAAACATTGCTGCTGATTAAACAAACATATAACATATATGAATGTAAGTAGATACGTGAATATTGACAAGTTTGTCAATATCCGATATATTTTTTTACTAGCCCGTCGGGCATACAGTTGATTATTTCAGCCAGCCCAAATGTGGAAATTAGTAGCCCTGGGCGTAGGGCTAGTGGATTTTTTAACCCCTGGTACATCTGATAAAAAATTTCCTTCCAACACGCTTCATGGGTATTTAAATCATGGATTCATAAATATTAAAACTCATCTGACCAGTCCTAGAGTCTGTTTCTTCTCTGTATAGACTGATGTCTAAAACTGACCTGACCAGTCCCAGTGTCTGTTTCTTCTCTGTATAGACTGATGTCTAAAACTCACCTGACCAGTCCTTGTGTCTGTTTCTTCTCTGTATAGACTGATATCTAAATAGTATCCACTCTCATTTGTAAGGAACAATCTGATTGGTAATCGTGGGGCACCAGTTGACAGCCTAAATGACAAAACAATTTCATAAAATATATCCCAACAACTTTACTTTATCTTGTAGACCTGGTAATTGTGTATTATGAATTAGCATCTTAAATGAATGGTCCATTATTTCATAGACTGCATTCAGTAGTGTCATAATTAACATGACTGCATCAAGTATAGAAGAGTGAGTGGGTGATTCTAACATGACCTCCTTCTTTCGCTTTGTTGACTAACGAGTGAGTTATCCATTCAGTATAATCTCATTAGCACATGTGCTGGTGAATGTGACTGACTTTTCCATTGGCAGCATAAATTGTGTGCAACATTTTCCGCAAATGTAAATATAAATTACCATCTTCCAATCAAAGTATACTACCGCATTTGTACTCTTAGACATATCAGAATCGAAATAAATCATGTTAGACAGAATGTGTTTTGAGTAGTAACATGGATTGGCGGATATTAGTAAATTTTATCCCTCGCTTCTGGCTTGGGATAAAATACTAATATCTGCCAATCCATGTTAAAACTCCCAACACATTCTGGCTTCCATGATTTATTTCTTAAATATCAAATGAGCAATTTTTCAGCTATGTAATGGCAAGAACAAGTTACATTTTGATGAGATGGTGATGATGTCTGATTTGTACTAGATCAACACGCTTAGTTGGATCTTTATAGTCCTAGCTCATTGAAACAATCCGTGAGTAGACATGTTGCCCCCACATGCCCACACGTTATCCTGATTCCTAGCCAACCAGTCATTGGTCTTTTCCTTCAATGCTGCGCGCTTAGCAGAGAAGCAACAGATACCAATTCTATAGTCTTTAGTTTGACCCAACCACAGCTCAAAACACACAATCTAAAGCACTTGAGGCTATTCATTACACCACATATGTGTTTGTCAACCAGTTTTTGCTCTTTCTCCTTAATGTAGCGTGGTTAGCTGAGAAGCAACAAATACCAATTTATAGGTTGCAAAATTTATCTAAAACTTTAGCCAATCAAATTCTATAATATACAAAAATTGCATAAGAAATGAATGTTAACCTGATTGTAAATTTCAGCTCAGCATGGAGTATCCTCAGCTTCCACAACCGTGTACCATACCTCATTACCATACTTCTTACTGTTTCTTCCAGCTGTCAATCAAATCATCAAAATCAATTACACAGGGTTCCCACTCTTTTCCAGATATGAAATTCAAGGGTTTTTCCAGGATTTTTTTCAGTTTTCAAGGATAAGTTTTCTTGTTCGTTATTTGCCGCTTGAACAAGTATTTTGTTATTATCATGAATTTCTTCATGTGTGATTGAATATTGATCGCTATCATCAGAAGTACCAAGGGAAGTAACTCGAAATTGACAAATTGCATCAAAACTTCCGGTGGTTAAAAAATTAGGCTTTCAATAAAGATTTCCAGGGTAAATCCTGGATTTTGAAAATTTTTTGAATTTTCAAGGACATTTCCCGACCGGGAACGTGTATAGTGAAATTCCAGGGTATTTCCCATTTTCCCGGATGCGTGGGAACCCTTATTACATGTACATCTTTCAATGAAAAGAAAACTAGGATACAATCAGCCTATGAACATCAATTTTATTTCTGACAGGGGTAAACGATGAAAAAAGGATAGCAATCATTTAACCCTGAGCCAAGTACAAAAACAAATGAAATACTTAGATCGGTATTAATTATTCTGGACTTTATTTTATTGGACAGAAAGTTTACTATTGATGATTCCACTGCTTGAGTAATGTGAAACCATCAAATAATAAACACATGGTGCTTGTTGAAGAAAAGTAGAACAATGTATAACTAGAGGTACTGCTGGACACAGGAGTCCCGCATTGATACATAAATAGAATAACTTAACTGTCCGCTACGTGGGACTAATACCCCCGCGTCCCCATCATCTTAACTGAGCCAAAACATATTTGGAACACAACTTTTAGACTCATAAATCTGGGAAAACTTGATGGACCACGATATACTACTAATGTGCACATCTTCATATTAGGATCTTGCAATGTACAAAGTTTCATGAACTTCTGATTAATCCTGTAGGAGAGTTTGCGATGACAAAGTGCATACTAAATTGTCTCAAAATTTCCAAAGAGGCACAAAGTTTGGTGGAAATCGGACAAAAGATGTGGAAGTTGGTCCGGACAGATGGACAGACAGACAGACAGGCTGATTCCTATATACCCCCCAAACTACATTTGTGGGGGGTATAGTTATATTGAGGAGAGTCCTTTTTCGACCTTACATTATAGCTTGAAACCCTGTCTTATAATTACAATTCTGCATGACAAACGATATTCATACACTAAATTTCTTATACCTTTCCTGGTTCTGTCAAGGTCAAAGTAGGAGCAAAGTTCAGGAATACATGGTTACAATCTGTCTTCCTTGACTGTGAACAAAGAAAAAAATATAAAGTTCAGGAATACACGGTTACAGTCTGTCTTCCTAGACTGTGAACAAAGAACAAAATATAAAGTTCAGGAATACACGGTTACAGTCTGTCTTCCTAGACTGTGAACAAAGAACAAAATATACAAATGTAATAAGTACTCAAATATTAGGCCATGCAAAATTAATTACTTGGTTCTCAGGCCCTTTTTTGTCAAAATTGATGAGGGAGGGAGGCATTTTTTTTTATATATATCTTTTTACTGCTGTAAAAAGTGAGGAGGGAGGCATTTTTTCTTTTTTGTTTGTTTTAAAAAATATGGAAATGTATTACTTCATCGAAACTTTCAATTTTATTTCTTCCGATGACAGAAACATCACAAGTGGTTAATTTTTTTTGGAAAAGTCCAATCCGCTGGTCCCAACGTACCATTTTATATCGCCGTAAACAATTCCAATAAGAAGAAGCCCCCTATTATGTTCCATGGTAAAATTGGCCAACATTTGTGCTGAATTTGCACAGAAACGATTGACATTTTGTCTATAAATGTCAAACGGAAACACGTTTTTTATTTATACATTGTGATAACGATGCTTAAAGCATTTCACCAACCACGCGATATAAGAAAAAAAAACAGATGCGGTCGTTTTTTCCGTATGGAAAGCGCTACTGCATTCAATTTTTTTTTTTTTCTTTTTACTATTTTTGCAATGAAATCGGCAATGCGGCAACCAATTTCCACATGCGGGCGGGTCTGAGAACCAAGAAATTAACTTTACATGGCCTTACCATAAATTAACATATTTTACTTGCTTCTATTTTATGTAAATCATAAAAATAATTGCCTGTGATAACTGAAGTTAAAATTACTCGGCATGAAGAGTTAGAATTCATTACCCCAAAGCCTCACAAACAGCATTATCTGAGGTCAAATTTTAACTAAAATTAATATAATCTATGTCAAATATGTCTGAACTAACTAAATAATACAAGCACAGCTTCATCTATTTATAATTTAAAATTCAACATCTGTAGTTATTTTGTCTGTAGTTGAGATCAAGGAAGCTACACAAGGGAAATAACTCAACACAGAGACCAAAATAAAAAAATTAGGGCCGTTCCATTAAAACATATATGGCACCCAGGGAAGGCACTTTTAAATTGCTTCCGTGGGTGGGTATTATAGAGCTTTGTTTCACAATTCAAGATGTTAAGAATCTTTAATTTGCTTCTATGGATTGTTACCCAGATTTCAAAGTGCCTTCCCTGGGTACCATATATGTTTTAATGGAACAGCCCTTACTTTGTTTTCCTTGAAAAAATATTATCTGGAACATGATTTACATAAGACAATAACAGTGCATTGACTTGACATAAAATCGATATACGGATGAAGCTTAGAATCGGGGAAAATGCAAGGGCTTCCAGAGCATTTTCCCAGATTCGTGCCGAATACGTAAAATACAATACACCCACCGTTTGTTGATATTTTAACCATAGCTACTTAAATTATTGGAACATTAAAATTATGACTAAAGTGAGAAATGAAAAACTGATTAGTTATTTAGATTACCAAGTTATGTTTCTATGGTTTATCAATTCCTTAACTTAAATGTAGCTTTGAAACCTGAGTTTCTACTGCTAACCTTGTTATAATTGTTATAAATTGGTCGATTATTGGCCCAGATCAGCTAAAAACACAAATAAAATATATTGGATCAGACTTAGATTATTTTCTGCCTACCTGGGCATCTAAGGTGTTTTATTAACAGGCGAGTCAAACAATAAAGTATTATGTTATATTAAATTTTTTATTTTATTTAAATGTGTAAATAATTTATAATTTTTTACTCACATCAGAGTGAGAGAAAGCTAGTTCTAAGGAGTCCATAGCTTCTAATAATGTTCTTTCTGCTTCATTTTGTAGATATTCAAATGATGCTTCCTAAAATAAAATAATAGAGTAATTAATCATATCATTACTGTGGGATAAAGAAAACATTATCAACTTCATTGTATCTTACAGGGGTCGTGATAGTATAGTAGTTGGATTTGTGAGTTCGATCCCCGTTCATTGCGAGGTGTACTTGATACAACATTACATGACAGGTCGGTGGTTTTCTCCACATACTTCGGTTTCCTTCACCAATAAAACTGACCGCCATAACCCAAATCAAACCAAACCATCTATCTTACCATAATAGGTCAAAAGTCTTTCTGTACTAAGATATTTGGCTTTATATTCTTTCACACATATACACCTAAAAAAAGGATCATGACCATATCATATGATCATTTTAATAGGCTTGCTCATAGCTTTATTGAAATCAAACTACTGCCTTCTTCTGATAACTATCATTCTTCATTTTTGAATGAAAGATTGGTATTTAGCGCCAACATTAGCAATATTTCAGCTATATCGTGGCATCTCGTTTATGACGATTTACATTTAGTCTTTGCTCCTCAATGTAAATTCAACAGATTAACAGTTTTATCACCATTTTATTTTTTATTCCATACATTTTCAATACAAGATATAAGGTTACTTCATTCTATCAACGTTAATTATTTACCTTGGTAACTAAATCTGAATGTCGGATGATTGTCCTGACAAAAAATCTGTAATCTGTGACCTCCTGACCTTTGGCAACCTAAAAAAAAAACCAAATTTTCCTAATGATTTCTTGCACTTTCATTAAAAAATCTTTTCAATTTCTGACAAGTAAGAAATTGTGAGTGAGTGAGTGAATAATTGTTGTTTAATGCCAAGTGAACAATTTTCAGCTATATTATGGCAAAAAAAAGTTACATGTGATCATGATGTCCGCTTTGTACCAGACCAACATGCCAAGTTTGATTTTTATTGTGCTAGATCAATGAAACAACAGTTCATGGGTAGACATGTCACTCCACTCACATTATTCTGATTCCGAGTCAACCAATCTTGGCTCATACTCCTTAGTGTTGTGTGCTTAGCAGAGAAGCAACAAATACCAATTGTATAGTCTTTGGTTTGACCCGACCAGAACTTGAACCACGAGCGACTGACAACCACTCCAAACAAACTGTTGCTCATTGGAAGTTGTCGTTATTGTTAAATGCATGTGCCATTCTTCAAACACAACGTAATTACTGACATATTGATTTCATTGGTATCATCGTTTTTTAATCTCAAAGAAAACAAAGATTTAATACAAGTGAAATAAAAGTATTGCATGTAAGTCTATATTAATAGTGTACCTTAGCTTTACCCAAATACAAATGCATCTTGTGGTTAGACACAGGGATGGCCTCCAGATCAAAGTTTCTCATTCTATTGATCTCCAACTGGAAAGCTAAAGCAGGTTCTAAATGACGATAAATTGAATCCTCCGAAAACTACAAGATAATAAACATATAATCAGAAATAGCTATACAGTGAAACCTGTCTAAACAGAACCTTCAATGTGACCTGCTTTTATGTTCAGAATAGACAGGTATTTGGCTTATATAATTATTTCTTACATTATTTAAAGTTCGGTTATACAGGATTTTGTTGGTTTATACAGGATTCCGTTTTATTCAAGGTTTTGTGTAGACAGGTTTTATGGTCATAAACACAAACACTTTGAGGTGGTGTTTACTTATTTATTTTTTATAAAAGTGAATGGAAACTATACTAAATCATTGTACAATCTAAACAATTAAGATTAATACTTTCAAAAGATGGAAGACCTTTTCCTGACTTCTCCGTCCCATTTATTATAAATTCATTGTATAAACAAAACTTCAAGGATATTCTGGCTTACTAATCAACTAAACGTAAATAATACAAAAAATTATACTCACATCAAACTTTGCTCTGTAAGTAAAATACTTTGGGAATTTTCTCTGAAAAAATAAACATATAAGAAAATTAGAACGTCACCAGCTGACAACGAAAATAAACAGATACAAAATGACAATAAGCGACCGGATTGAACAGACACACAATCGTGTCACCTTGTATGGGATATAGGCGAGCCTTGCAGGTTACATCACGCTATGTATTTACTTGTGATCGATTGTTTTTGTTGTTTTTTGTTGTTTTTTATTATTATTTCAGCGTCACGCATTATCAAATGGCAAATTTCAGGTAATCTTGTAGAAATAATAAAACCTGTTGCTAACATAATACTTTACATGTGCAATTATTCCACAACTGGATTTTCAATGTCATTTGTCATGGTACCCATTTCTTTAAGTACAGCAATTTAAGGTCAGAGGTTATTGTTTGCTTTGTTGATATTTATTCAAATTAAATAAAATATTTTTATTGACAATAAGCCATATGCTGGCGTGTATCAATACAATCACATGACATTAAACAATACATAAAGGGACATATAATAGCAATTTGTTCATTATACATCCATAATAAAATAAACATTTACATTATACAATGTATATATGATGACATACTGCAATAACTCTTTTTAGTAATAAATACAACATTAAATTATTATTATAGTTTATTTATCATGTATTTTGTTCAGAAGCCTTATTACGGCTTATATTAGCTTCTTGTATGTATTTGCATACAAGTTTAGTGGTAGAGAGGTTTGTAGGATTAAGAATATCCCTAATTAGATCTGCATCAATTTTTAGTGTGAAAAATAATTCTTTGTAATAACCTTCTCTTAGGTGTTTGTATTTAGGACACTCTAGCATGAAGTGTGTTTCAGTTTCTATTTGATTTAGGCAATGAAACTATTGACCATCACTGTTTAAACTTTCTTTACATAATAACAAATTAACATAATCAACTCCAGATTCATATTTGTTGTCATTAATATGATATGGTCCATGTTACTAACCTTCAGTATTCTGTGTTTTTTCATCTGATTATTGTTTTGTCGTTTTTATTTTTTGGCAATACATTTGTCTTTCTTTATGTAAAATATCACCTTGATGTATTATTAACACGTTTATCATTATTGATTGATTAAAAGAGACTACAAGATGAAACACAATGATAAAACTAATTATCTAACATTATGTACGTTTTCCTTTGAAATTAAGGAAAGTAGCCTGTCTAATACAAGGTGTCTGATACAAGATGAAAGAATAGCGTGACGTTGCACGAGACATTCTCTGCCGAACTACTTTGACATGACGTCATATCATTGGAATGCGAGACAAAACACAGTAACATGGCATTGGTGAAAGAACGGAAAAATAACGTGATGTCATGCACAAAATGTAGTCTCCCTGAGAGTATTGTACAAATTTTAATTCAACTCTAGTTAATTGCTTAAAATTCGTTTTTATTGAAATGTTAGATAAACTTATTACATACATAGTGTGTTGGTACAAAACTGTATATCAGGTCTTGTCTGTTGCGTGAACTAACCGCATCACAACTTTGCTATCGCGACTCGTAGTGATCCTGGTTCACACAAGTCTCGACCTGATACAAAGTCTTGCACCACCACACTATGTATGTAATGGGTATATATTCTGCCATGTTCAGTAACATATAGACCCTTTATTTTTTTTACAGATCAGTTCGTTGTCAATTACTTCAGAAATTAACAAAGCCCACTACTAAAAGTCAATTACATATTTGTTTATTTCGTACTATAAAATGCAGGTACATTGTGCATTATTAAAAAAAATACATGTATTTCTCCCTGTTTAAAACTATTCCCTAAATATCCAAAATGGTTATTGTTTAATGCCAAATGAGCAATTTTCAGCTACAGTAAAACCTTGTTATATCGCCACCAGTTGTCCAGCCAGATTTTGGCATTATAAAGGGGTTTGGCGATAGGTCGAGGGAAATGCATTATAGAATCAATGGGGAAATTAGAAAAGGGGACACACAAAATTTATGGCGGTAAGCGAGGTGGCAAAAGAAAAGAGGGGCATTATAACGAGGTTTTACTGTATATCATGGAAAGAACAAATTACATTAATGATATGATAATGTCCTCTTTGTACAAGACCAACACGCTTAATTAGATCTTTCAAACGCTAGCTCACTCAGACAAGTCTGCGGGTAGATATGTCGCTCCACTTGGACACATTATCCTGATTCGGAGCCAACCAGTCTTTGTTCATTCTCCTTAATGCTGCAATGCTTATTGGAGAAGCAAGAAATACCAATTTTATTGACTTTGGTTTGATCCAACAGGATCTCAAACCCACGATCTACCACATTCAAGGCAAGCATGCTAATCATTACACCACCCATGTGGTCCTAAATATCCTGCAAACACCACAAGATTTAATAAAACAAAATTGACCATAATATATCCGAGATAAAAAAAACTTACTTTAAATGCTACAAAGAATGTGATTCTTCTAATACCTCTGTCATTCATCTTTTCCCTCTGTCAAAAAAAAAACAAAACAACATTTGATTAATTTGAGAATGTTTTGCAATATTTCTGCATCAATTAATAATTAAAAGATTTTTGTTGTTTCCAAGAAAAAGTCAGATTCAATTTCACTATAGATTTTACAGCAAAATTTAGGACACACAGTTTTAAAAAAAAGTTCGAACTCCATTCATTGCGAGGTGTACTTGATACAACATTATGTGATTAAGTTTGTCAGTAACTTGCGACAGGTTGGTGGTTTTCTCCTGCTACTCTGGCTTCCTCCTCCAATAAAACTGACCACCACGATATCACTGAATTTAGTTGAAAGTGGCATTAAACGCCATAAACAAGACCAAAACCATAGTGATTGTAATTCTGTCTTTTTTCCCTTAGCACAAATTTGAATCTATAAAACTTTTTCAATGCATGATAATAAAAGGACTGTATTTGGTGTGATAAAGGACACATATCTCAATGATCAGACCTGATTTTACGAGGACAACAAAAAAGCGGAAATCGGCAAAATCAGAAGTATTGAATATACTATAAAAAAGGAATCGCAACGGTAAAACGGTAAAATCCGGAATAAAAAAAGCAGACGAAAATCAGGTCTGAATGATGAGGTTGAATGACTAACAGTTATATTTAGATTTGTCTGAATTATAACATGTGTGTACAGCAGAAGACAGAAGATTCTTTGACAATAATTGATTGTTGTATTGACACAGCAGTAGCTATACTCTCACCATGCATGAAACTAACCTCCTCTCTTGACAACTCACAGCTAGAAATTGCCAGTGTTCAAAGGCGAGACTTTACTGGTAAGAGTTACTTTCACTCTTTCGAAAAATAACAATTTTTAAATTCTCTCTGTGGGTAGTGTAATTGCTCATTCTTTGGATGTCTGACAGTAGAAGAATAGCAATTGTCTTTTAATATTATTAACTTGATTACTTTTGTTTTGCAATAAACAACTTTTTTTTCATGCTCAACATAATGATCTATACACCTCAACAATTACATGGGTGAACAGCACTTAATGCATACATTCCTGAGCAAACTTTGGTCCAATAATAAACATATCAACCGAAAATTTGTAGATAACAAAAAATGTTGAACATCTTGGACATTATACCAAAAGAATTAGTATGCAATATGATAATAGGTGTTACCTAACTTGGGACGAAGTCCAATATTTTTTTTTAAACAATATTAACTCGGATATATGAACCTATAATATTTTTTCAAAGTAGACCGAGGGTGGATCCAGATTTTCTTAAAAGAGGGGGCAAATAGGGGGACCCAGACCCAAAGTCCCGATGTAGGTACGAAACGACCAGGTTACGAAACGTCCACATCCGATTTTCTGCACAGATTTAACCATGTATTGACTTCCGGTATGTCATTTCTGGTGAATGAAAATTTAGTCATTAGTATATAGAGAAAAATTGCTATTTCTACCATAGTTGCACTATTTGCAGTAATGTTATTTTTACCTTTGATTTACAGAAATTCTGAAACATTGTTGACAACACATTATCTTCTAACATTTCGTCAAACCTAATGGCAACATTGATGATATGTATTGGTTCATCTACATCTGACAGGCTCTGAAAAATTGTAAGATATGATTATGTGTCTTCTGCTAAATGTATAATTTTGAATGTATGAGTACCAGTACAAAAATGTCTTCTAAAATTTCTTGCCGCCATTGTCTGGTCATATACATATAAAAACAAGCAAAATAGGGCAAGTGATTGTTCCTTAACGCCAAATTTTTCAGCTATATCATGGTGGGAACAAGTTACATTTAATGAAATGATAATGATGATGTCTGCTTTGTACTAAACCAATACACTTCATAATAAAGTACTAACTCACTTACCAACAGGCAGCATGTAGACATGTCACTCTACGGTGACACATTATCCTGATTCCAAATCAACTACTTTTTGCTCCTACTCCTTAAAGCTGTGTGCTTAGCGGAGAAGCAACGAATGCCAATTCTTAGTCTTTGGTTTGACCTGACCGGGGCTCAAATCTGCGACCTACTGCAATCGAGGCAAGCATGCTTAACCATTAAACCATTGATGATTTGATTGATTTGATTTAATTTTTGGTGTTTAATGCCACTTTCAGCAATATTTCAGCTATATCATGACGACCAGTTTTAGTGGTGGAGGAAGCCGGAGTACCCGGAGAGAACCACCGACTGGTAAACTTTATCACTTGCAGCTGCGAGTCGAGTGCACCCTTTTTGTAATTTACAAAGCCAGGCGCGAACCCACGCCGTATTGGTGATAGGCTTGTATGAGTTGTTAGATCCAGTGACCCAACTCATTGAGCCACCCGGACCCCAACCACTGATGAAGTACAAGAAAAAATAAAATGTACATTGTTTATTGGTTGTTATATATTTGATAAGCTATGAAATATTGCAGATATATGTGTACCATTTTTTGGAACATCTATATATTTACTCATCTACAATTAAGAAATACATTATTCTGAAATAGATCTTGCCTCTTTCTGTCATTTTTCTTTTGAATTTTTTAACTGTTACGACAATGTGGTATTTTTTCTTTTCATTTCATTTATAAATACAACTGTAAATTATTTTGACAGTTTCCACTCACTGCTGTCTAATATAACGAAATTGATCCACTCACTGCTGTCTAATATAACGAAATCGATCCACTCACTGCTGTCTAATATAACGAAATTGATCCACTTACTGCTGTCTAATATAACGAAATTGACTAAGAGCCATAACTGCGAAAAATTTCAATTGCTAAAAAAAAGGTATGCACAGTTCCATCTGACTACAATCAAGTATTCTACATTTAGAAGTCTAATTTTATGACTAGAAATGTTATTATACTTACATGTAATGATATACTATCTTCTATACCCATTGTTGGTGGTGAACCAACATCTGTGAATACATTAGGACTGTCGGAGGGACTACCATCCATTGAAAATCTCTCCATAATCTTCTCAAATTTACTACAACAGATCAAAATCAATCAACTTTAAATAATATTTTTATGGGATATAAAGACAACAAATACAGGGGAGATAATTCTACATTAATAGAAATTTTCATTATCACCAAATTAAATAATGTAGTATGGTCATAAATAAAATTAGGGGCCCGGGTGACTCAATGAGTTAGGTCGCTGGATCTAACAACTCATACAAGCCTATCACCAATATGGCATGGGTTTGCGCCCGGCTTTGTAAATTACAAAAAAGGGTGCACTCGACTCGCAACCGCAAGTGATAAAGTTTACCTGTTGCTTACTCATGGTCGGTGGTTCTCTCCGGGTACTCCGGCTTCCTCCACCACTAAAACTGGTCGCCATGATATAGCTGAAATATTGTTGAAAGTGGCGTTAAACACCAAAAATCAATCAATCAATCAATCAATCATAAATAAAATTTAAACAATTTTTAACAGCAAATAAGGTATCCTTACTAATCAAAATCCTCCAATGAATTGAAAGATGCCATGATTCCAGTCCTTTGACATAATGGGGATTCTGTCAGTTGATCTATGTGGGCGGATGAGTCATCATTAACCTCAGACATTTTATCTGAACTGTCAAATCTAACAACCATCATCCTGAGAAAAAAAAGAGTTTAAAATAACATGATAATGGCATTAACTACCTATTGCATGTATCTATATTTTAAGTGGTCTATACTATTCTTCACCGAGGTTCTCCATTATCATAAATGGATATTTTTTGAGTTTTTTGGGGGGTTTTTTCCATGCAACATTTCCAGCTATCATTGCAACTATTGAGGAATACATTAAAAGTCTGTGCCAGTGCGGGTGTTAATATTTTTGTAGTTTTAGCTGAAACTACAAAAGTATTAACACCCGTAGAATTAAATGTTTTTACAGTATTCCTCAATGGTTGCAATCATAGCTATAAATACTGCATGAAAATGTTTTACATCATAAGCAATGAAAATTTTGTTGTAGTTTTGTTTCAGAAGTATTTCTTTTCTTTCCCATGAAATAAATGTAAATAAAATGAAACGTTCTGCTTTTATAGTATCTCATTACCTTGTTGATTCATTAAAATCTATGTATAAAAAATAATATGCATGCAATTATGACACATGCTTAAAAAATATCTTTCTCGTACAAGACATTGAAAACATGTCTATATTAAAAGAAAATTTGACATGAGAAAAAATTTCATCGTGCCCAAAAGTAAGAATATCACTATGCCCAACATTTACACATGCAAACAGTACCTATCAGCACTAACGTTTTGAGTTCGAATCCCTCTCAGGCAATGCTTACTCGATACAATATTATGTGATAAAGTTTGTCAGTAACTTGCAACAGGTCGGTGGTTTTCTCTGGGTACTCCGATTTCCTCCACCAATAAAACTGACAGCCATGATATAACTGAAATATTCTTGAAAGTGGCATTTGTTGGATCTACATGTATTATATTTTTTAATCCAGCAATCTAGTCAGTGGTCACAGTTCAATTCAACCAATCAATGACAAGCCTACAAAATTCCGGAGGTATTAAACAGTAAAGCAGTTTTTTTTTAATTTGACATAAATTTAACAATCAGTAGACCATAAAAATGAGGTAATGATACATGTTCCCTCCATGATCAATGTGGTGAATCTAGTTGTATGGTAAATAAGAAACTGACCTAATCACAAAAACTTGACATCATAAAAGGTACCACTGTAAATGCAATACCTATCATGGCGATGTCTCACCTTCAGAAACTTTCACCACAGGCAAGACAAATATTTTGTGAAAGACCATCTAATTATTATTTATGATCAGTTTGGGTTTAATGAAGTTTCTAGTTTATTTTGTTCATAGTCCAATAGGTTCTATGCCAAAACTTTGTACTGCAGTAGTTGCCATTTTTTTTTCTTTTTCCCATATAGTTAAATTTGTCCTGCGACAGTAGCCATCTTGGATTTCTGATTTACGTCAAAAGGGAGCATCTAAGTAACATTTCTGCCAACTTTGGTTCCATTTTCTCCAGTGATTTCAGAGAATAAGATTGAAAAGTGAAAACCTGACAGACACAGACAGAACAGACGGTCAGTGACAACATCTCACATGGACGAAATAAAAGGTTACCTGGTGTGACCCGATTCCCAATTGTGTTGCATATAATTACAGGTAAGGTAGATCCCTATCAGGTAAAAGATAAAGAAGATCGAACAAACATCTTATTTTGATATTCCTGATTACTATCGACATGCTGTATCATGCATACATTGAAGTTTTAGCAAAATATACATTCAGTAAGCTAAGTGATCACTTATATGGGTCCCTTTATCTATGTTATAAATTCCACTGACATTCAATCCATCCACAAACCAATTTAACTTTACATGAAACTAAATCAAGTTTATTTTATTGAACTATTTAATCACTACACAAAAGCCATCTGATTTACAAGATGAATGCATACATAATGCTATAAGTGACACTGCATATCTGTTTATTTCTACGACACTACATAACTCCCAATTTGTATTTCCGACCTTTCATGTTACAGTTGAACCTGTCTAAACTGAACCTCTTTGGAACCAACTTTTGTGTTCAGAATAGACAGGTGTTTGGTTTATACAGGTTGAATAAACAAAGATTTCCTTACATTAGGACTTTATCTAAAGTTTGGTTTACACAGGATTCCGTTTTATTCAGGGTTCGGCTTAGACAAGTTTCATTGTATTTCCTAAATCTAAAACGTTTGATATTGTTGGGATCTTTTTTGCTGTTTAATTATATATAATCATATATGTATACACTTTCTTCACTTTTTGTTTTTACTTGAATTACTAACTTATTATATATCTAATAGCAGCTATACATCTGTCATGAGATCAAAATTTCGCTGAATTATTCAAAATGAAGGCCAAATATGCCGACCATTAGTGTTTGGATTACAAAATAACTCCAATATATGAAAACCAAGTAGTAATAATATATTGATTATATAAAAACACAGACCTTTTTGTCAATCAACAATCAATATTTTTTTTAAATGAAGCTTTACTCACAAAAAAATACTCAAAACAAGATCAATAAAGATAGCAACAACAGAAACAAAAGGAGCAAAATCTATTCATGCAACACATTGTCGATAAATATTTGAACTTGGATTCATATTGAAAATAATACCATGAATTGGAAGGGTGGGTGGTGGAAAGGTGGGGGGAGGATTAAGGAATATCATCAATTTACAAGAGTTTTTACATTTGTGATTTTAAATATCTTTATTTCAATTACCCAAAAGGAGTCAGTTGAGTTAATAATCACAAAATTGTTATTAAATATTTTTAAAAAAATCAAGGAAAGTTCTTGGATAATAAATATAATGATGATAAAAATTTAAACTCAGCAGATATCACTTAACACACATATATATATAATATACGTACATTGTCGGTAAATATAAAATTTAATTGTACAAGCTTTAGAAACAGGCTGAATAGCGAGCCTTAGGCGAGCTTTTCAGGCCTGTTTCGCAGCGAGTACAAATGAATTTTATATTTAACGACAATGTACGTATTCTGTTTATCCTGCAATGTCAAAAAAGTCGGAAAACCAGGGAACCAGAGATATGTATGCAATACTGAGTAAGAACCATTTTCAACCTACTAGTAAACAAAAATTAATGACAATGTTTGAATTGACAGAGAATGAAATTAAACAAATTTATATCCTTTCAAAACTACAAAAAATTGTAAATTTCAGTGGTTACAATACAGAATTAACCATTTCAGATTGACTACAAACACCTTTCTATATAAGATCAAAATAAAACAAGATCCACTATGTAGTTTTTGTAAAAAAGAAAATGAAAATATGATACATTTGTTGTGGGAATGTGAAAATGTCCAGATTCTACTGGAAGCATTAGATAATTGGACACTTAAAAATGGTAATTTTACTTTAAACTATAACAAAAAGACATTCATTTTGGGTTACCACAAGGAAAAAAACTCACTGATCAGCAACAAAATTTTACTAGCAATTAAATAC
>MJUT01055248.1:530626-542724 GCA_002080005.1 Gigantidas platifrons
TCGGTGGTTTTCTCTGTCTACTCAATACAACATCATGTGATAAAGTTTGTCAGTGACTTGGGACAGGTCGGGGGTTTTCTCAGGTTTCCTCCACAAACAAAACTGACCATCACGATGTAACTGAAATATTGTTGAAAGTGGCGTTAAACACCATAACCCAACCCCCAAACTTACATTAGGGAGGAGGAAAGAAGCTCCTGTACCACAATTTTAAAAGGGGACCACCCAAGAACCATTTAAGCCAAGTTTGGTTGTATTTGGTTCATTTACTTTCGTTTCAGAGAAGATTTAAATGTGAAAGTTTAAGTCAGACGACAAATGCCAAGTAATGGCAACAGTTCATATGTCCTTNATTTTGATTTCCAATTTAAGACCATAAAATACTGTTGATAATACACAAATGAATACACTGTTGATAATACACAAATGAATACACTGTTGATAATACACAAATGAATACACTGTCGATAATACACAAATGAATACACTGTTGATAATACACAAATGAATACACTGTTGATAATACACAAATGAATACACTGTTGATAATACACAAATTAATACACTGTTGATAATACACAAATTAATACACATACCTCTGAACAAGCTGAACTATCCCTTGTGTTGTCATAAAGAAGTTTTCTCTCTCAGTTTTCTTTGTAAGTGTAGCGGCATGGCCATCTATTACATTTGCTATCTGAAATAATATTTATAGTTGAACTATTGATAATTCATAAATGAACGTACTGATTTATAATCATAATCCAATACCAAATAAGAGGATAACTTAATACGAGTGTTGGTGTGAAAAATAATATAACAAGAGGCTCACTTGTTTATTCATGAACTGTCTGAGTTTAAACAAGTTTGTAGTGTTTGAGACAAGAATTGCCCATTAATGGCATGTATTTTACAGAAACAATATTAAATGAAAAACCTTTGAAGAGGACTTCACAGACATCATTTGTACTGTGTAACTAATCATTTGGACCTGTATTTTCAAAGAAGCAGACTTTTAAATTTTAGGCCAATCAGAAACTAAAATTTCCCATGATGGTCACAATTCTTGCAGGATCAATACCAATAGATAAAAAAAATTGGATTTGTAGTTTAAGAGAAGATTTTTTTTTTAGTCGACCTATCAGAACTAAATGAGGTATTTTTGTAGAAAACTTTTCATACATCATTCCTGCAAAACACGATTTGATTATAATTTTCAGAGTAAAAGATTTTAACAAGTTGGCTATCCATTAACAAGAACTGCACATGACACTTACACCGGTACTTGTTGGCTACACATGACACTTACACCGGTACTTGTTGGCTACACATGACACTTACACCGGTACTTGTTGGCTATACAAAAGATAAAGCACAGATCCAATATAACTGGTTCCCAGTTCAGAGGGTGGATGGGTCATTGTGCTTAATGCCACTTTCAACAAATTTTCAGTTATATGTCATGGCGGTCAGTTTTATTGGTGGATGATACTGGAGTACCCGGAGAAAACCACTGACCTGTAACAAACTTTATCACATAATGTTGTATCGAGTACACCTCGCCTGAATGGGATTCGAACTCATAACGTTAATGGTGATAGGCATTAATTGCATAGGTAGTTATAAATCCAACTACCATACGATAATGACCACGACAGCCCCCTTCCCAGTTCGGACACTTACTTAATGTGATTCAATGGACACAATACTGATTCTAAATTACGGGTACCTTTGTTTAGACACTTACTTGTTGACTAGGAAACTGACACAATACAGATGTAATATTACTGGCGTAGGTTTGTAGTAGTTTCTTGATCGATTTATCCACATGACTTGGTACACGACCACAGTTCATTGATATCAACTCCTACAAAATAAACATTACATCATCTAAACATGCACATGCATAAAACTGACTTAGTATTCAAATAAACTACAGTGAAGGTTTTAACCTTTTAGTCTTAAGTACTTTGTAAACATTTTAAACAAAAATCAATCAATTCACCAATCAATCTTCAATGTGTAAATTCTCCCAACATTTGAGGTAAAGTTCACAGATATTTTGTGCAACACACAAAAAGAGTGTTTTTATCTTCCTCTGTCACAGATAGCCTCCGTTGAGTTTGGATATACAATGTTTTACACCTAAAAATGGAAAGTTTTGCTCGATCTTTAGTTTTCTGTGAAGCGTTTTGTAGATCGTTGTTTGTCCTGTTGTCCTTTTTCTTTTGGCCATTGTGTTGTCTGTCTTTCTTCGATTTACAGATTCTAATTTATTATAAAGAGGTACCCTTAAGGATGTTTTGACTGTATAATGCTGAGATAAATATAAAATGACAAAGCAACAACTTTTACCTGCATTTCCAACAATGGCAATGAAGGGTCCCTAAGACATTTCATTAATGTTTCTACTGATTTCTTCACTCTGCTAGTGAAAAAAGGATCTGGCAACACATATCCAGCCAGAAGATTTTCCAGTTCTGTTCTTGTTCTTTGAAACACTTGATGGAGACGTTCTCCATGGTTCAGTGGGTTTTGTAAAGTGGGTAGTTTTCCTGTAAAGAGTTCAGCTTGTTGAACACGACTAGGATCGTCCAGATCCAAACGAGCTACTATATTCCCTGCATCTAGTACAGCCCCAGGTCTTTTGACAAAGTGGACACTAAAACATATTTTAAAATGTCATTAACATAGTAAATTCAACAAGTCGGAATTATCTCTGCTTTCTTATTTTCTCTTTTTGCAATCACTATTAAAATAAACACTCCTAACAGCATCAATTTGTTTAAAACACTTTCATGTATTTATTTTGTTAAAATCATCATTAACATATAATATTTTTCCTTTTTCCTCAAAAGCGGGTCTTTCTATTTATAACATCCATTTCAACAACCCAAAAATAAAAAAGTAGTTACTATTATTTCCTTCGACATTTTAATTTTTTTTTTTATTTCAAAAGCTTTTAATGCCTAGTTTATTTTTTATTTTTCTTTGAGAAAAAAGAAACTTATCAATAAAAATTCTGCTTTTGGTGTCAATTGTCCTGAAAATAAACAAAAATTGATAGAAATTACCATCCATTTTCTGTGACACGTAATTCCATAACCATCTTCATGACTTCCATCTCGGCATAAACATCGCCAGCGAACACATGTCCACCATCATCCACTGTGTAGTTCAACAATTTACCTGCCGATGGAGATCTGAAAGGTGCAAAGCAAAACAAATTATATATCAGTTATTGCTATTAATTGTATCATGTTGTAAGTTAAATAATTATCATGTTCGTCCAGCAATTCATAAAACTATTCCCATGGTAACAAAAATGGAAGAACATGGTAAAAGGGGGCATAGCTCAAAAAAAAAAGTGGCAGAAATCGAACTTGGCCTTCCTTTCATGGTCTCTGTATACATTTTGCTACAGAGGACTTAAGTTATTGTTGCGGAAACCAAATGTGGCATGAACATACAGACATGGGTAAATCTTAATGCTTCCAATGCCTGGTGGCAGAGACATGATAAATGGTCATTCAAAAATAGGAATTTTCCAGTATGATAGAGCTTAATATGAAAGTAATG
The DNA here is from genome assembly GCA_002080005.1 of Gigantidas platifrons. Classification (NCBI taxonomy): domain Eukaryota; kingdom Metazoa; phylum Mollusca; class Bivalvia; order Mytilida; family Modiolidae; genus Gigantidas; species Gigantidas platifrons. The sequence continues at coordinate 534,206 of MJUT01055248.1, forward strand.
ATGATATTTAATGAGTGACAATTGTTTAATGCCAAGAGAGTAATTTTTACAGCTATTTTACAAGAACATTTTATATTTAATATTTTGAAGAAATACTCCCAATACTTGCCTTAAAACAGTAGGATCATTTTCTTTATTTAACACACATGTCCTGTTACCAATTGTTATTCTGTAACTATCCACCTGCTCCTTCATGTACGTCGTGTGACTGGATCCATCAAAGGATAACAGTAAGCCTCCGTCGCTTAATCTGTAAAAAAAATAGGTTAGTTTAGGTTAGTGACAAACAGTAAGCCTCCGTCGCTTAATCTGTAAAAAAAATAGGTTAGCTTAGGTTAGTGACAAACAGTAAGCCTCCATCGCTTAATCTGTAAAAAAAAAATAGGTTAGCTTAGGTTAGTGACAAACAGTAAGCCTCCGTCGCTTAATCTGTAAAAAAAATAGGTTAGTTTAGGTTAGTGACAAACAGTAAGCCTCCGTCGCTTAATCTGTAAAAAAAAAATAGGTTAGCTTAGGTTAGTGACAAACAGTAAGCCTCCGTCGCTTAATCTGTAAAATAATAGGTTAGGTTAGGTTAGTGACAAACAGTAAGCCTCCGTCGCTTAATCTGTAAAATAATAGGTTAGGTTAGGTTTATAATGAACAACAGTAAGCTTCCATCACTTAATCTGTGAAAAAATATGTTAGCTTAGGTTAGTGACAAACAGTAAAGCCTCCGTCACTTAATCTGTCAAAAAAAATATGTTAGCTTAGGTTAGTGGTATTTGTCATCATTTTCAGCCATATTTCAGTTATATTGTATTACCTGATTTACTGGGGGGAGAGAGACTGAAGAGTTAAAATGATATGACAGATGTGGACATCAGGTTCGAAATCCATGTCAGTGAACACTTATAAACTAACGAGAAACAACATGTGTATAGAATTAACCTTCAAAAGCTGTATCTTCATGTATCTGGGATATCCTCTTTGAAAAGTTTATCAGGTGGATCATGTGACCATTTTGGATGAGTGAGCAATTGTTGTTTAATGCCAAATGAGCAATTTTTCAGTTATATCATGGCAAGAACAATGATGTCCACTTTATGCTAGATCAACAGGTTTTAATTGAATCTTAATGAACTAGCTCACTGAATCAACAGTTAGACAACAGGCAGACATGACGCCCCACTCGGACACATTATCCTGATTCCGAGTCAACTAGTCTATGCTCTTACTACTTAAAGCTGCAAAAAAGAGAAACAGCAAATGACAATGATATATTCTTTGGTGTAACCCAGACATGGGGAAATCGTAATTTGTAATCGTAATCAGTTGTAATCGATTACATTTTTTCATGTAATCGGATGTAAACTGTAATCAGCCTTTTTTTCTTTTCTTTTTTAGATTACATGTAATCGCAATGTAATCAATCACATTCATTTTGACCCTGTAATCATGATTACATTTAGATTACTTTTCATCATTTTTACTGTAACCAGACCATGTTCACACCCATGATCTACCGCACTCGAGGCATGTCTGAGATATTTCATCAATTGCTGTAAAATTTATTTAAAAGTGTACAAAATATTGGCAATAACTGGTCCATGTGAATTGAATCAATTCTATTAAAATGAGATATAAATTAAATGTCCTTACCTGTGGGCTTCTAAATCAATGTAAGAATTATTGGTATTTAAGAAGTAAGTACTAAGACCTGTCTTCACAACCTACAAGTAACAAACCCATTATATTAGATTTTGCAGAAATTGTTTTCCTTCACGTTGATGGTTTTCTCCTGGTACTCCAATAAAACTGACTGCCATGATATAACTGAAATATTGTTGAAAGTGGCATTAAACACCAGAACCCTAACCCTTCATAATGGGAAATAAAATCACAAAAATAAAAATACTGTATGGCTTTGTAGGCTTTGTTTTACTTCTTCAGATTAATAAGGTTAGAATTATTGGTGTTTAACACTTGTGGAGCAGGATATACTTACCCTTCCGGAGCACCTGAGTTCACCCCAGGTTTTTAATTGGGTTCATGCTGCTTGATCTTTAGTGTTCTGTGTAGTGTTTTGTAGATCGTTGTTTGTACTTTTTCTTTGGCCATTGTGTTGTCTGTATTTCTTTGATTTACGTCTTCTAATTACCCTTTTGGTATCTTCAAATTTATCTTATTGGTGTTATCATCACTTTCAGCACATTTTTCAGATTTAATCGGGGAAGGGGTATTCGGAAGCCTCAACAGTTATAAAAACTGACAGGAGACACCAAGTCTTGGGTAGGTATCTGAAAACCTTAACAGCTTGAGGTGGGTATATAGGTGAGAACCTGTCAGTGGTGTATGGCTTGTGGCAGAATATATGATGTATTTATCTACATTACTTATTTTTCATTGAATAAATATTACTTTATCTTTTTTTTATTTCCATTTTTAAGTTATTTTTTACTGAATTAACAAAAATGTTCTTTTTTTTCTTCTTTTTTTATTGATCAGACACCGATTTCTGCATTTTAGTTAACACACCAATAAATACACATTTACACATATATACAAACCTGTAAACAATATTTAATGCCGTCATATATGAATTCCACATTAACTTTATTGTTCAATGAGTGAGTTGGTAAAATCTGACCCCTGAAAATAGCAAAAAATAATTATAGTTAACTCACGATACTCCTAACTAACAAAAACAATATAATCTAATATTAACTTATTTCTAAGTTACTAACAATAACAATATACTCTCAAATTAACTTATTTCTAAGTTATTAACAATAACAATATACTCTCAAATTAACTTATTTCTAAGTTATTAACAATAACAATATACTCTCAAATTAACTTATTTCTAAGTTATTAACAATAACAATATACTCTCAAATTAACTTATTTCTAAGTTATTAACAATAACAATATACTCTATAATTAACTTATTTATAAGTTATTAACAATAACAATATACTCTATAATTAACTTATTTCTAAGTTATTAACAATAACAATATACTCTCAAATTAACTTATTTCTAAGTTATTAACAATAACAATATACTCTCAAATTAACTTATTTCTAAGTTATTAACAATAACAATATACTCTATAATTTAATTTTTTCATGAACATCATTATGATCATAATGTTATTTAGAATAGTAGTAATTATCAGAATTTGTTTTCTATTTTTACACGTATTGTCTAACTTCATGTTCAATGTGCAGAGATCATCACAATATCCAGGTAAGGTATTGTTAGTGCCGTCCCTACAGTACTGCAGCCATTAATAGTAGAAATTGGTCTATATCATTTGTTGTGGAGTTAATGCAATCCAAGCTTTTATTTTACTTTGTTTAACATTTGTATATGTACTGTTCATTTTGTAACCAGATCATCCATTTACACTTTCGGCTTGGTTACTCTGCATTCTCCTTGCAAATATTATTAAAACTTACTTTTCTAAGGATGCTTGAAAATCTTGAAAGCTATTGGTAATAGTCTGATCCCCTATATGTAACACTCCACATATTACTCCTAACATTGTCGGTGGTTTTTCTGCCTGTACTTTCTCTGAGATCAATTTGTCTAACCAGGCTGTAGATATCTTATTGTTCTGATATTCCTCCGTCTCTAATAACTTGATCAGATATTCTACAGTTGTCCTGAAGTCTCCACGGATTGACAACTCCTTTAAAGCAACGACCAAATTTCTGAAATAAACGTTAATCATAGGTAATATATTTAAAAACTTTTAAGTATATAGCAGTTTTGTGACTTTCAAATTCACATTTTAGTTTTAACTGATGATTTTTTTTTTAAATGTCACAAAAATCACAAAATCATATGCAAATTATGAAGAAAAACTTCACAAATAATGTTCATTTGTGAATGAGAATTTTAATAAAATTGTTAAAAAAATCAAAAAATGACCAGGATAATCTTTTTCATAATCTTATGAAAAAATTAGAAATTAAGTCCCCTGATTGTAGGTTAAAAGTCAAAATGATTATAAATTGATTCTATTGTATTGGATTTACAATCACCTGTACAATCAGTGCCTATCACCACTAAAGTTGTGAGTTCTAACTCTATTCATGGCATGGTGTACTCGATACAACATTATGTGATAAAGTTCGTCAGTGACTTGTGAAAGGGCGTTGGTTTTCTTCGGGTCCTCTAGTCTCCTCCACCAATAAAACTGACGGCCACAATATAACTGAAATATTGTTGGATGTGGCGTTAAGCACCACAAACCCCAAAACTTATTCTATCGTAAGCAATATTTACTCTCTAGCATCTTCCCTATCCTCTCCCCAAGAAAAACAATGACCAAACTGGGAGTCAGCAAACTCATGTAATCCTCCTGAAGCCACCACACTGAAGTATCCCCATACATTTTTACTGCTACGGAAGTTTAACTCTTGCACTGTACCAGAACTTGGCTTAAAACCCTGAAAAATACCAAATTAACATTACAGTCAAACCTGCTTTAGTGACCACCTCTATTAAGCAATAACTTGTATTATATGATCTTAATTTTTATTTCCCTTCACAGTGCATTTCATACCAATTAAACCTGTATTAAGCGACCACCTGTCTTATGTGACCATATTTCACTGTTCCCTTGGAAGGTCACATTACACAGGTTTGACAGTATATTGTAGACATGGATGTGTTCAATTTCTATCTTAATGATATGCTTATGAGTTGAAAGAAGAAAAACTGCATCAATGGTATAATGGTTAGTGTAGTGTACTGGTCTTGAGTGTGGTAGATCATTGGTTTGAGCCCTGGTCACATTAAAATCCAATACTTATAATTAAATTGGTATTTGCCGTTCTCTGATAATCATGCAGAATTAAGATGCAAGAGCAAAGACTGGTTGGCTCACAATCAGGATAACGTGTCCGAGTGTACGAGCTAGCACACACACAAAATCCAACTAAGTGTGTTGGTCTAGTAAAAAGTGGGTACCATCATCATCTCATAAAACTATAACTTGTTATTCATAGGATAGAGCTGAAAGATTGCTAACGTGACCCTAAACAAAAAAATCACTCTCACTCACTCACTTCCCTAAAGAACAAAATACCTTATAGCGGGTTATTTTGGCGGGTGTAAAATTTCACGGTTTTGACTAGAAAAGGTATGCAATAAATTTTAGCGGTTTTTATTTTGGCGGATACATAATTTCCTTATAAAAATGTTGGCGCTTGATCGACAGATTGAGATTTTTTTCCGTGTATTGTCTCGTGTTCATTCTGACGTGTCAAAAATGTGCAATATACTAGATGTAGATCCCTATAGATATCAAATAAAAAAAATATTAAGTTAATAGTTTAATTTACATCGATAAAACATGCATACATTAAAAACAAATAAAAAGTTAGTTAATGTACTGTCTTTACAAGTACCGGTATCACAGATCATAGTAATTACGAGTCTCGTGTCAGTGTAGATAACGGAGTTCATCTTCAAGAAAATCCTTCAAAACGCCACTAATTCCACTTTCACGAAATTCATTACGGACAAATTCCGAAAAATTTGGGATTAATAAATGTTGTAAATTGTTTATACTTCAATAATTCTTAACATGATTACGGTGTATGTTAGGTAAACAATCATTTGGTCAATAGGTTAAACGATTATATGTGTTGATTACGATGCATGACAATTCAACTTATATCGATATACAGGTAAAAATAAAATTAACAGGTGGTATACCCGCTGGCAATTTAACACCTTTTATGACCGTTATTGTAAATGTGACATATCCTTTGATGTTACAGTAATGTTTTGATAAAGTTTTTAATTGGCATTAATTCATTATTCAAAATTTAAGATGCACATCTTTGGAATGTCAACTTTTAACTAAAATTTAATACCCATAAATCTTTAATGAAAGAAATTCAGCTAAAAAAACTCACGTACGAAGACATTTTGAAAACCAAAAAATTGCTAAGGGCATATATACTAATAATTAAATGACTATTGTCTATAGACTATAGATATATGTACATGTACCGTTAACGATCTGCTGACCATTAATTAGAAGATAAACCTTTCCCTACGTTATAGCTATGAGAAAATACTTGCCGTAGAATGAAATTTTAGCGGAATTTATTTTGGCGATTTTTGTTTGACCACTAAAATAAGCGAAAATTAGCACCCCGCGAAAATAACCCGCTATACGGTATTACAAATGGTAACCAATTGTCTCCAAAATTAAAAGGAGTATACAACTAGGAAGAACTGTTTTAGATACCTAAAACTTATGTCTCCCCTTAATGCAGCCATCTGTACAACAACCTATCTCGAAAGACAAAAATGTTATGGCATGGACAAAAAATACTATTTAAAAAATACACCATAATATGTTGAGCATTTTACTCGTAAAAACATTTGACTAGACTAGGTGATTATTATATACAAGAATTCAGGAAGTTTGTATTGGTCTTTTGAAACAGGTAAATGTAATTATAGAAAAGAGTTGTGTAACATAAATATTTACTATACACTTCCAATAATAGTATATTTTCTTTCCCATATTCCAAGAATGATAGGAAACCATAGAATAAATCTCCTTCGACAAACCTGATTCCATGTTTTTACATCAAGAAATAAATGATAAATATAGAATAACAGCAGTTTTAAAGGTCGAGACAGACATTATCACTAGTTTCACATAGAGTCTGTGATACTAGTGATAATGTTTGTCCAGACCTTCAAAACTAACGTTATTGTTTTTATCATTAACGTCACAATGTGTTTGATGTTACACTGACAGATAACTTTCATTATTATACCTCACATAATAAAGAATCAATTCTATTGGTTAAAAGATAATCACATGACATAAAATAATCTGGATATTTTTGCTTCTAATCGCCGCCAACGGTGAATAACCTAAGAATTACACACGTCCATTGAATAACCCTATTATTCAACGGTGTAAAAACATGGAATAATACTTTAACAATTCAAATATTAAACAGTACATTTCAACTGTTTGTTCGGTATAATAAAACAGCTACGGCCCTCTGAATCGGTGAATATCCAAATTGTCAACCCCACTAGTGGGGTTGACAATTTTGGATATTCACCTCTTCCAAGGGCCATAATTGTATAGTATCAGAGTGAGTTCGTCGATACTAACAATAAAACTCTGCAAGATCAAAGGGAAAATGTCCAAATTCCCAATAAAAAGACGAGCTAGAAACTTACCTCATCTGGGTTTTCACTTGTAATCCTGGCTGCTATCACATGACCTCTTGGATTTGGTGTAAAGACAGGATCATCAAAGTCTATGACAGAAGCTGCCCATGGATCTTGACTATACAAATTTCTTATGTCTTTTAATCTATACAGAGGCAGTCCCATGGCAATCTGAAATAGTTTGTTTATATTTTACTTAATTTGTCACTATGCATGCAAAAATGTTAATTTGCAATATGAATCATGTCCTATGCCCTCCCTCCCCCCCCTTAAAAAAAACAAAGAAAAAGAATAAAGGCATAATAATATAGAAAAAAAAATTGGCAAACAAAGAACTAGGTGTAGTAATGGCCCAATTTGACCTGACCTTTAGCTATTTAATTACCTGTAACTGTGCAGCAGGTAAATTAATATCGGCTACCATTTCTGTACATGGATGTTCTACTTGAAGCCTGGGATTTAGTTCCAGGAAATGGAAAGTGTCATCTTCTGAATTATACAGGTATTCCACGGTACCAGCACTGACGTAACCCACCATCTTAGCTAATGTTACTGCTGCCTGAAAGTTTTAATTTAATGTGTTACTGTCATATCCACCTTAATAAATGTAATTCAATCTATAACAAAATACTTAAAACCAGGGAAGAAATTGTTATCCATATGTTCTCATGTAGTGTATGATGCCCAAGTTATTTCCAAATGGCATTCCAACGTCATATGTTATGGTCATTGTTTTGTGTCCAGTGAGTTAAGCTGAGAGGTGATTGTTTGTTTTGTTGATATTGAAGGAATTGTTGACCATCATTGTTTTGTATTCAGTGAGTTAAGGTGAGAGGTGATTGTTTGTTTTGTTGATATTGAAGGAATTATTGACCATCATTGTTTTGTGTTCAGTGAGTTAAGGTGACAGGTGATTGTTTGTTTTGTTGATATTGAAGGAATTGTTGACCAACAGTTTTGTGTTCAGTGAGTTAAGGTGAGAGGCGATTGTTTGTTTTGTTGATATTGAAGGAATTATTTACCATCATTGTTTTGTGTTCAGTGAGTTATGGTGAGAGGTGATTGTTTGTTTTGTTGATATTGAAGGAATTATTGACCATCATTGTTTTGTGTTCAGTGAGTTAAGGTGAGAGGTGATTGTTTGTTTTGTTGATATTGAAGGAATTGTTGACCATCATTGTTTTGTGTTCAGTGAGTTAAGGTGAGAGGTGATTGTTTGTTTTGTTGATATTGAAGGAATTATTGACCATCATTGTTTTGTGTTCAGTGAGTTAAGGTGAGAGGTGATTGTTTGTTTTGTTGATATTGAAGGAATT
>MJUT01055248.1:553838-565840 GCA_002080005.1 Gigantidas platifrons
CTATTTGTCATTTTGTCACTATATGTATATTGTTCTCTGCTATTTGTCATTTTGTCACTATATGTATATTGTTCTCTACTATTTGTCATTTTGTCACTATATGTATATTGTTCTCTGCTATTTGTCATTTTGTCACTATATGTATGTTATTTTGTTGTTACAGCACTGTGTTGCTTTTTGCAAATAGAGAAGTCATTCAGTGATAATCTAAATAAATACTGTTGAAATAACCCATTGTTCCCCACTCAATTTTCAAATTTCCATGTTTATAGTTAGTGTATGTATGAAATGATTTTTCACTATCAGTGATTGACCTAACTGAAGTCTTACTAAATATATCACATGACAATCTTATACAATCATGTGATCAACATAACTGAAGAATTACCTCATTTATCAATTAACGATCTTGTACAATAGTGATATGACTTATTTCTAACACGACAGCCTTCTACAATCATGTGATGACTTGCCTTATTTATCACATGACAGCCTCGTACAATCACAGTCCTCGAAAATAAAATTTGACTTTACTGGCCCAAATCAAATTCTTGAATTTATTTCTAAGGAGAGTTTAAAAATACCAGAATCTGTATATCGAGGAAGAGCAGACAACACAATGGCCAAAAGAAAAATACATACAGTTCTAATGAAAACTGAAAAATTTACTGATCCGAACAAAGTTTTACTGGTTTTGGGTCGGAGAACCGGCGCTTATCGCGAGAACTGCAATCATGCTATCAACTAACTGAGTTTTTACCTTATTTATCACATGACAGCCTCCAAACCTCTTCACAAATTCTTCTGGTGTTGCAACCACACAGTCTTTGGGTGATAAACTCTTTCGTTTTCCTTTGGTATCCAAATTTGAAGCTCCTGACATGGAATGCCTATTTATAGATGAAAGTAAATGGTTGAAAAAAATCCTAGTCTATTCCATAGGTAAATACTAAATCCTTGAACATATAACCATATGGTATAGCTACAGGGCATGAAGATGACCATTTCCCGTTTCCCGTGAAAAGTAAAAAAACACACGGGAAAGTAACATGCTGATCGATATTTCCCGCCGGGAAAGTGTTATATCCGTTGTTGTTCGTTGTTGTACTTTGAGGTTATCAGATATATCAATTTCTGAAACTGGTTTACGATTTATTTAAGCCTGAATTCTGTATGTAAAGGTATAAAATTGTATGTACACAAGGTACCAGATATCGATGTTGCGGTTTGCTGTTGAACTTTCAGATATTTTGAAATAAAAACTAAATTATAAATTAGATAATATGAGTAGGCACGGCCTATAGAGAGGACAGAAGTCAGTGAATATAATAGATCTTAATAAAGGAAAAAGGAACCGTTCGTTTCAAGTGAAATAGTCGGCCGAATTTCTGTGTACGAAAATTAAAAGATGTTTTGTACCCTCTGTGTAAAATTCCCCAACTTTACAACTAGAAGCATTACCAAATCCTTGATAATAAGTGATTAACGATATAAAATAGTAATTGTGTTTAAAAAAATGTCAGTATCTCAGCAAAAATTATTTAATTATGAAAACAAAATAGCGATAAAATAATTAACGATGTTTTTTAAAACTCGAGGACGTTTCTCAGTCCTCTCGTTTTAAAAAACATCGTTAATCACTTAATATCATTAAAAATGAAAGAGACCCTTATCTCTTCATGAGTAAACTACTGCTCAAATTTCAAAGTATTCTGAGAAACACTACTGAAGTTATCATACATAATAGGGTAAAAATCCTATTTTCCATCATATCAAGTCCAATAACTCTGGAATGGCAAAAGTGAAAATCGTCAAAAATGAAAGGGATCCTCCTCTCTCCACCGGTAAGCTGCTGATAAAATTTCAAAACATTCTGAGAAACACTACTCAAGTTATCATATGACATAGGGTAAAAATCCTATTTTCCGCCATATCAAGTCCAATAACTCTGGAACGGCAAAAGTGAAAATCATCAAAAATGAAAGGGATCCTCCTCTTTTCACCAGTAAACAGCTGACAAAATTTTAAAAGATTCTAAGAAACACAACTGAAGTTATCGTACGACATAGGATTTGTCTACAGACGGACAGACATGGTGAACCCAGTATACCCCCCTACAATTTCGTTGCGGGGGGTATAACTAAACTAAAGAACTAAAAAATCTAACTACAGCAAAGAACTAACAAATACAAAGAAATGTTTGTGCATAGTAAATATTTTAAGGGGACATAACTATGAAATAACCAAAATCATCAATTAGATCTGTAGTTTATTTTTGATATCAATCAAGGGTCACATAGTCTATATTTTTCGACTGGTCAAAATTCTTTATATCATAATATTCATTGTCTATCATAGCTTACATACAATTTTGCAAAGAACACCTAGCCAACTGGTATTCATTGTTTTGTCTTTTTTTCTTTTTTAGATTACATCATTTCAACAATAATTCACCTATATCTTGTTGGTAAGTTTTTATTGGTGGAGGATACCAGAGTACTACACAATAAGAAAACCACCAAATTAGAATGAGATGTACGTTTGCTAAACGTATCATATAGAAATCATTTGTTTCCAATAGATGGATGGATGAACTAAAGTTCATATGGAAGCAGCAACTATATACTCCTCCCCAGGGCCCCTCAAGCTTGGGACCCTAAAGGTCGTTATTCTACTTAACTTAAAGAATTTGCAATAAGTTTACTTCAACTTCAAGCTTTATAAATGTCGCTAAAATATATCATGAGTAAATATAATATTCAAGACGGTACATGCAAGTTAGAGAGCAGCCCCATAATTTCATTAACCCAAAAGGTCATAATTCCACCCTGCTCCTCCCTCTTCGACAATTTTTTTTAGGAGAGCATAATAAAAAAAAAAACGTAGTTATCTTCGACCATGCTTCCCATATGTGTATACACAAAATACAACAACACACATCCATGGCTCCAGTTTTATGAACATCTTTTACACATATTGAACGACTATTGTGTGCATCGCTGACCTATTTAAACAGAAGAAAATACATGAATATATATAAGCAATAAGCTATAACCAATCAAAGCAGAGTGCAAAGCATGTGACAAATAAAATAAAACCGAATAATTTCTGCTAAAAAGCATCTATACTGCTCTGCTGATATAAACAAGCTTAATACGAACTTTATCTTTCCTTCACTGTCTTCATTTCTTGTAAAAAAAAAAAAAAAGGATTAAAGGTATTAAAAGATTATCTTTATACAGTTCTATGTACTATTTATACCACGGTTTTCCGAGTTAAACGGTTAGACAATCGAACATGACACACAAGATTTGTTTAAATGTTTAACTAGGAAAATTGTGGTATAAATGATTTGTAACATGAGTCCATGCAATATCACATCTAGGTGGTTGATTATTGGAGGGCCTTCTGAGAGTAACAAAACTACAGTCTAAAGTCTACATTCATGTTACAATTAATTCTTAAATTATAACACTTTTATCACCAAGTATACCTAACATTATTATTTTTCTATATAATTTCTGTTTTTCTATTGGATTAGCACATGACCCATGACAAACTAGAAAAACATGAGTATCATGTTATGCAATTTTGACGGACTGGGGATTTCCAAAAATAAACATGTTTGAATATGATTTTATTGTTACTTATCAATAAAATTTTTGTTTCAAAGACTTAATTGGAATATTAAACCCTTTCAAAAATTGAAGATTTAATAGTGAAGGTTGAAAAATAATAATGCAATTGTAGCATGTTGTTTTCGGTCGATACTATACAAATACAGCCTTTCTATGAAGTGGATACAAGTTTATATCGACCTAAGAGATGTATATCGACCGAGGACGTAGTCCGAGGTCGATATGCATCTCTAGGTCGATATACAACTTGTATCGACTGAATAGAAATGCTGTATTTTTTATATTATTAATTGATAATTTTACTGTCATTTGATTTGTTCAATGCCCATCACATATTTTTTATATTATTAATTGCCACGCAAAACATGAAACAGAAAATCTACAAATGGATATTCATCCGGGACTAGGTGTACTTGCTACTGGAAACTAGAACTAAAGTAAGACAACGGAAACACAATGTGCACAGACGACGACGACTGCGCCATACCATAATACGACCCAAATTTTTTTGCGGTCGTATAAAAATAATATAAGACCCAAACTTTAACAACAAACAATCTATTCAACAGGAATAACAATAAAACATGTAGTGGCATGAATGATAATCATTTCCTAGGGAAAATGTTATAGTTTATGGTGATATTTTGACAATTAGTAATCATTGGTACTGGAAATTGACACATCGATTTAGAAATCTATTTTTAGTAACCGTGCAATCCGCAAAAGTCAACCTGCCAAAATATTTTTAACATCATGAAAATATTGGAATTTTTTAATTTATTTTTAGTAACCGTGCAATCCGCAAAAGTCAACATGCCAAAATACAGAACACCACGTGATGGGCATTGAACAAATCAAATGACCGTAAAATTATCAATTAATAATATATGATTTTATCGCACTGACCAAGAATAACAATATCGACCAGAGGATGAAAATCATGTATCGACCTCATCAATATGCTATAATTGTACATAATCTTAAACATATAACCACTTAATAAATTAGTGTTTTGTTTAGGGTTTTTTTTTTTTATTTCAAACCCTCACTTAAATAAATTTTGAAAATTGGACCCTATGCTATTTTTAGAAATTGGGATTATTGACAATTCGCATGGACTCATATTGTTACTTGAAATTCTCAACTTTGTACCAATAATGTTTTTTTTATCAGATGGGGATCTCTCACTTAGTCCCCTCTACTGGTGTCGCCTAGTGGAAGATCTGAAAAACTCCATGACTGGTTGCATAGGCATGTGATCCTATGTATCCTCCAATGAAAATTGTAACTGCAAGACAGACACAGATGACAACAATGAATGACAATATATCACATGGACTTTTGATCAGTGTGGACAATGTCTTAAACCTTAACTTTGACATGGTGTTAAACACCAATCATTAACTTTGAGAAGAACAGAAAATTTACTATATCCTTTATTATCTATCATGTGACTTAAAACTGAGGCGTGCAAGTTTAAAATACTACATGTATTTTTTTAATATGCAACTCATGCATGATGCATCAATTTTGCAATTTATTTTTAAAAAAAAGAAAAAAACATAAATTTTTTTTGTAGTCACAGAATCAAACCAAAAGCTACCTCAAACTTTCAAGTGATCATTACAGGCCGTATCATTGAGTGAGTGAGTGATTGTTGTTTAATGCCAACTCAGCCGGGTTTTTTTTATCTATATCATGGTTATATTCATTGATGAAGGATACACATGCATCAGATCATAATAGAATTATTTTGTATATATCATTTATTACAGGTGTATTATGTAGATAGAATTTGTTATGTAGTATATATATATATATATAATATGTAAAATGTTAATATCTATAGCCGTGCGATTGATGAATATAATAAAAATTAGAATTAAAACAGAATTCTGTTTTAATTCTAATTTTTATTATATATATATATATATATATATATAAACATTAATTGTAGCAGGCACACAAAAGAATAGTTTTTTCAAGACTTGAAATTAAGCTTAACTATAAAAATTACAAGAAATTCTTTGAAAGTAGAGAAACAAGGATAGAGTGTCTGTAAAAAGCTTGTTCATCGCAGCAATATGTTAGAAAAACTTTTAACAAAACAATAATGACATGCAAGTTTTAGTTTAACAGAATGCAACAATAACTGATGAAGGTTTTGTTCCCACTAGGTTAACATTTATAAATAGAAAAATACACATGAAAAGCTGCTTCATGCAATGTCTACTACAAATGTAAATAAATTGCAACCTTTTGATACACATGTGACAACACACAAATGTAATGGATATGATACACATGTACATGTATATTCCTATTAATTTCTGTCTAAAGTGTAAGTTTTAATTGCAGATTATGCATAGACTTGCAGTAAATATTTGCAAGCAATTTACATGTACCTGTATATATAAACTTACATTCTTTGCACATTTGTCCTGAAAATGAATAAACATGTTTCAAGCTATATTAATAGCCATTTAATATGGGGCTTGTATACAAATTTATCCTGCAATGACAGCATTTACCGACCAATATAGCCTGCCCAATATTTTTTTTGATATTTGTCAGTTATAAATAGAATAAAATTTTATATTTGGCAAACTCATCGGGGCACATTGGGGGATATTGTTTTCAAATACATACACAAAATTATTTCAAATACTTTTATCATCGTCCAGTAAACGTTTATTTACGATTTAAAATTGCAGGATAAATACAATACATGTGCACTGTCGAAGCATATAGGTAAATATGTGTATTCGGCACGAAACGTGGGAAAAGGCTCTGCAAAGCCTCGCCTTTTCCCCCGTTTCTAAGCCTCATACACATATTACCTGTATGCTTCGACAGTGCACAAGTATTGTATATGTATGTATTAATCAATATTTTTCTAGTTCACAATATGCTTAAATGCATCAAAAATAAGAAATAAAGTTTAACACTCCAGCCATTCTTGATTTTGTGTTTTTAAACATCCTAACAATGATCATTCATTGTGCAGTTTTCATTAACCATAGAATAGATTTCTTCTGAACAAATTTCCTGTTTACTCCATAATTAATTTAATTAAATAATGTTCCTAAAAAAAATGAACATTTTACCCGTATCTTAAAATCTTTCAGTAGCACCAAAGAAAAATAATTAAATATGTCTAGCTGCAGTAGCAGTCTTGGAATTAAAGACTTGCATTGTAAATATTTTCAAATGACAATTAAAATCTATTTTCCCAAATGGTTAATTTAGCTTCTGTCTTAGCAATCATCTAGATTATATGTAAGATTTCCCATCTGGTACATGATCTTTACTTATGTGTATGTAAGGTTTAATCAGTCTTGTAGTTTATGTTAAACTATATGTTTTGTAGAATCCATCTTGGATATCCAATCGACACAAAAATGAAGATTGAAATGTGACAGTTAGGCCACACCAAATTGATGTCTTGTTCGACGGAATCGCCGCTCTGATTTTTGCCGATTTCATTTTTTTTTTTTTTTAATCCGGAAAAAATCATTTCCGGTCCGGTATCTTTCGTATATTTTGTTATCGGTAAACATTTCCGGTTCGTATTTTTCAATGTGAAGCCTTGTAATAAAATGCTTACATCCCGATTTCTTTTGATATCCCCTATAATGTAAGACAGTGGTATCTTGTAATAAATCAAAAGGATCATTCATCATGTTCATAGGCAGATACAATATCTTAATTCTCATAACCAGTGTAGTAACATGTACAGTACAATTATTTACGGAAAAGGAATTTGAAGAAACGAAAGTTTCATCAAAGTACGGGAAATTCGGGGACAAAAACAGAATGGGGGACAAGAAGACAACACATACCCCTACAAAAACTGGGTGAACTCGAATGCTTCAGAAATGTTAGCAGTTCCTGCTTCTTGAATTTCCTGGATTGCACTTTGGCAGAGATCAGGTACAATAGTACCACATATACTGTGTATGACATCCCCTGATCACTACTGAGCATACTATCAATTAAAATTATTGACATTTACTGTTTATAGCAATGTACTGTCTAGTGTATTAATCATAATTGTTATATTTATGTAACTGCCCCCTGTGGGACCATGATTGGATTAAGAAATATTTGATTTGATTTTTGTACAACACCTGCCATGTTGTTCATACAGTGGTTTCCATTCAAAGTGTTTTAGCCAGGAGGATACACATTATAATTTTGCACAATATTTTCAAGATATCATATATATATATACTGGACACAACCAATGAAAACTAGTTCCTTTTGCGAAAAAAAAAATAATTTGCTTTTATCATTTTCATAAAAAAAAAAAAAAAATCGCTCACCGCCTCACTATTTTTTTCTGGAAAATCCGAAGAACAAGAAATTTTTTTGGTGAGCTAACAAGTTATAAATTTCAAGCATACATTGAAAAATACATCACTCAAATTTTGTGATATTACTACAAAGCACTGTAGATCTGAAGGGCAAGATTAGTTTTCACCAAAACCTTCATCAGAAATGTCTCACAACCAATACCAAACAACAAAATTTAAAATTTGAACAAACAAAAAGTCAACACTTGCACTATGCTCCGATCTGACTCAGATTGGTTCTGGGCAGGCATGGCGTCATTTAGACGTGGTTGAAAGAGTTGTCTCTTAGGGGACAGACCAAGAACATTTGAACCATACTTTAATCTTGGACTTCCAGGCGATGGCTGTCGATTCTCTAGGACCAGCTGTGGTGAATTAATTGGAGTTTTCTCTTCTTCCATTTCACTTTGACCTGTTAGCTTTTTGTTTTCTGATGTCTTCACTTCTGGCAAATCGCCAAGATCGTCAGACGTATCCCCAAGCTCAAACTTTACTTTCACCTCATCGTCACTAGCCATGTTTGTTCAATCAAGACCTGCAAGATAATAGAAATAGTTAAGGTGGTACCTAACACTACAGAGAGATAACTCTTTAAAATCAGTTGAACGTTTTGATCATATGATGTTTGCATGCAGATTTCAAGCATCTCAGTGATCAAACCCACAGAGAGCAAAGCTGCTATGTGGCTAGTGAATTTATAGCTTTGAGTCTGTTGGTTGGAATTTGTTAAAATTTTGATATTTATTACAGTGGATATATTCAAACACACTGCCAAAAAAATAAGAAAATTAAACGAGCAGATCAAATTTTACCTGAAGTATCTAGATATGAAATTAGTAAGAAATGGGTAGGCTATGGTATTAAACGCCACTTTCAACAATATTTCAGTTATCAGATATAATGTGGTGGTCATTTCTATTGGAGGGAACCGGAGTGCCTGCAGAAAATCACCAACCTATAGCAAGTCACTGACAAATTTTATAACATAAGGTTGGAATGAGTATACCTCGTCTGGGTGGGCACCGATTGCATAGGTAGTCATCAATCCAACTACCATATGATCACAACCACCATGGCCACGAAATTACAAGATAAAGTCCTCAATTATCACATAAAATACTGCAATTGTTTGGTTTTTTTTTCGCAAATTGTGCATTGCACACAAAACGCAAGTTTGCATGTTCATTTGAATTAAAACTCAGTGTTTTGAAATCTTCCTCTCAGAAACAATTTTTTACTCTGGGTCGACAGTGCATGCTTTCCAAAATATCAAATATGAATACATAAAACAGGGTTAGATCAAGTCCTGGAATTTCAGAACTGATAATAATTTTGGAACTCAGTTGAGTTACATTCACTATTCATTAAAACTTTTTTTATTTGTAAATATGTTCAAACAGCATCTTATTTTAGTAACACCATGGATGCAATTACTTTTCAACAAAAACTCGTCTGCTGCACATATTTTTCATAAGAGTAGGTTTAATCAATATGAAATGCGTTTGAAGTGAAATTAAAATTAATGTTTAAAACAAGTATATGATAATACAAGTTATTGCTTAATAGAGGTGGTCACTTTAGCAGGTTTGGATTCAATCATCTTTATTCTTTCTTTAAAAAAATTTTTTTTTTCATTTTCCCATAGGGTCCTATTTTAAAAACTGTGGTGACAGCCATATTGGATTTCAAATCCATGTAAAAACAACCACCCAATGAATATTCATGTATAGTTTGGGTTCAGTTAATTTGTTGTTTCTAGGAAAAAGCTATTACCAGGATTCATTTTGGTTTCCTGATCAATGTAAAAATTGTCAGCTTTTTAAGGAAACATCCAATGACCTTTCAGGTAAAGTTTGAGTTGAACCCTGTATTTTTTTTCTAAGAAAGAGCTTTCTTACATGTTAAAAACTTCCATGGCAGCCATCTTGGTTTTTTTTTCATTGTCACTAAAACCGCAAAACTATTACAGGACAATCTAATGCATATTTCTAAAATATCATAATCAAATCCGCTAAGTTGTTTCTGAGAATAGATTTTGGAAATATCAGCCAATCAAAACACATTATTGGTCATGGCAGCCATTTTGAATTTTCTATCAGCACCAAAAACCAAAATTTGGTAAATGCCACCTAATGAGCATTTCTTGCCAAGTTTGGTTCCAATGGCAAATGTGGTTTTGGAGAAGAAATGTAAAAAGTTTACAGACAACAGACGTAAAGTGATGACAATAGCTCACATGACACTTCAGGTCAGGTGAGCTAATAAAAGGTTTTCAATCATTTTTTTTTTTATTGTCAGTTGTGTACAAGTCGAGTAAATTATTTTCCAAACAGTAAACATTATGATACAGAAATGATTCGCAGATTGACGAGCAATTCTGTTTTAAACAAGATGTTGCACGATACGTCGTGCTAAGAATACCCCCACTCTTTCATTTGTAAGTCGCACGGTAAACAGGAAGTAGATGTGCGGTAAACCTGGAAAGGCAAGACACGGTACAAGTCACCATGTCAAAGCCATATATCAAATATAAAATCATTTCTTCCAGTAGAAGCTGAGAAATCTGTTACGAAAGTTTTCATTACGTCAAACATGAAAAATTCTAAGTCGCACTGTAAACAGGAAGTAGATGTGCGGTAAACCTGGAAATGGGAGATACGGTACAAGTCACCATGCCAAAGCCATATATCAAATATAAAATCATTTCTTCCAGTAGAAGCTGAGATATCTGTTACGAAAGTGTGAACGGACGGACAGACGAACAGACAAGGTGATTGCAATATAGCCCCCTCACTACGAGTGGGGGTATAATAATCTGTGGCAATGACGAGTTTTGTTGCCTACTTTTCTGTCAGTTATTTTTGGTTAAAACCTTTGATATCCAAATAACTGTTTGAGTCCAGTTATATAAAATGTACAGTACAATGAAGGTTGTCAAGTTAAAATTTACTGAAACATAACAAATACAATTTTGAAATGTGACCGCTAAAGGATCATTTCAAAATGAAATGCCGACACACGAAAAAAACATGACTTACCATGCACGGACTACAACTGGCCACTAATACAGATCCAGTACTGAGTAGTATGTAATTTGTACTTGATAAATAGGTATATATGGACTAAATGATTGAATCAACATCTGATATCATAATCTGTTACAGGTAGATAAAGGAAGCTGTTACAGGTAGATTAAGGAAGATGTCAAAAGTTTAAAAACAAAAGACAAAAAAATCTTGACCAATGTTGATAAAATGTTGAACTCAATAGAGGATAGATATATCAAATCCGACATGAATTTTTATTATTTTGATTTTCAACATTTCATTTGATTACTCCATAACCATCTTGGAACTCATCTTGAGGACTGATGTACCCTAGCTTTTGCAAAGCAAACGCACTTGCTCAACCAGAGATACTTGCAAATCATCTGGGCAAGTCCTGGATTCATCCCTAGTTTTTGGGACTAAAGAATGAACTAGTGGGACTTGTAAGAGTTTTAGGTTTGGACACATCAAAATTATATCCCACATGGACCTCTGCTCGACGTCCTTAAAAAAGATGCAATGATCATGAACACTGAATGATGAATGAATGAAAAGGCTTGGCTATGTGTGGAAAAAAATTGACCTCTAAAAACTGACAGGGTGACAAAAACCTTGCCTTACTGTAGAAAGTTGGGCGACTTCAATGAAACAAGGATGAAAAAGTCACCCACTTTTCCCCGGTTTGGTGAAGCCTGGAAGGGGTGTGTGTTGTGTGTGATAATAAGTACAACCAAATAGTGGAAATAAAATTCTCAAAATGAAAAACTCTTTAAAAATACATAAAATCATGCTCTGTTCATGACCAAATCTATAATAAATAAATTAAAACTTACACAAGATTATAATATACCATCATAATGAGAAGTCAATTTTGTCTTAACCTTGTCCACCTATCATGGTCACCTGGCTATCTGTCAACTTACTACATACAGCATGTATTACATGCAATAATCATTTTTTCT
>MJUT01055248.1:566330-585968 GCA_002080005.1 Gigantidas platifrons
GTATTACAGGTACACTTGATACCATTGTTTACTTTTTTAAATACAACCTAAAGTTATATACATTGTATATAATCTTTCAGCTGATTATATTACACATTTAATTAAGAAAGTGCTACATGTACCTGTAGGTTTTATTTAGTGTTACAGAAATATGGAAATGCATGAGAAATAAAATTATAAAGAGGGGGAGGGTTAATTAACACTGTCACATTTTTGTGTCTGTCCTAAAAAATGCTACTAGTATTTTTTCTTTAAGAAAAATATTTTTGGAGTGATGCACTACAGAAATATGGAAATGCATGAGAAATATCAAATACCAATTATAAAGAGGGAAAGGGTTGAGATCCCATTTATTGGTTTAACACTGTCACATTTTTGTGTTTGTCCCAAGAGAATGCTACTTGTATATTTTCCTTCAAGAAAAATATTTTTGGCATGCTAAGTTTGTTTTGTTTACTTCTTTTGAATGTGGGGAGGGATTTGAAGATTTAATGCCATTTTAGTGGAAAGAAAACATAAAATTGGTCTCTATTGCGTTATTTGATTTGATTTTTGGTGTTTAACACCACTTTCAGCTATATTTCAGCTATATCATGGCGACCAGTTTTAGTAGTGGAAGGAGCCGGAGTACCCAGAGAGAACCACCGACCATGGTCAAGCAACTGGTAAACTTTATCACTTGCAGCTGCAAGTCAAGTGCACCCTTTTTTGTAATTTACAAAGCCGGGCGCGAATCCACACCATATTGGTGATAGGTTTGTATGAGTTGTTAGGTAATCCAACTACCTAACTCATTGAGCCACCTGGGCCCACGCCTTAATAGTGAGCTTAAAAAATAGT
Source organism: Gigantidas platifrons (assembly GCA_002080005.1). Lineage (NCBI taxonomy): Eukaryota > Metazoa > Mollusca > Bivalvia > Mytilida > Modiolidae > Gigantidas > Gigantidas platifrons. The sequence continues at coordinate 567,171 of MJUT01055248.1, forward strand.
TATTATGTTTGTAAAGATAATATAACACCTACAAATATAATCTACTTACAGAAATATGGAAATGCATAAGAAATATCAAATACCAATTATAAAGAGGGGGGAGGTTGGAATCCCATTCAATGGCTTAACTCTCTCACATTTTTGTACCTGTCCCAAGCCAGGAGCTGGATTTTCAACACCATGTTATGTTCTTTAGTTATGTGGTTAGAGGTTATTGTTTTTTTAATATAAAAAAAATTGTCTCTTGTTGATATTCATTTGTTGACCATTACTGTTAAAACTATCTTTTCATTAAACAGTAAATTTCCTTGAAGAGTTTTGAAAATAATTTCTCTCTGGATTTAATCTTCCCTTTTTAATTTCTGAACTGCAAAAAAAGTTTGCCTTTATTAAGAAATTTCTTTTTTTAGTTTAAACAACTATCTTTGATGGAGATATAGGGCTGCCAGACATATGTATATGATAACCTTCAAAATCTGTTTTATGTCGATTAAATATAAGTAAAAATTACTTTAGTAATTACTTCTACATTACAGACATGGGGTAATCATAATTTGTAATCGTAATCAGTTGTAATCGATTACATTTTTTCATGTAATCGGATGTAATCTGTAATTGAACATTTTTCAGATTACATGTAATTGTAATGTAATCGATTACATTCATTTTGACCCTGTAATCATGATTACTTTCTGATTACATTTAGATTACTTTTCATCATTTTGACTTATTTTGTCTTAACTGAAACATGTATCTCCTTAGATATTTAATGTATAATTTATGTAAATGAATTTTCTTCATGAAATTTATAAAACAAATAATGTAGAATGGACTAGAAAAAAATATAAAGTTTATTGATATCTATATAAAAAAAATGTTATGAAATTTAATTGTTAAAAACTCCAAACAAATCTATTAAAAATAAAGTGGCAATCACAACATGATCAAAAGATATTATTCTTTGTTTAATTGCATTCAAACTTTTCACAGCTACATGTACAAACAAATATAAAGTAGTAATTATGGCTTCAAAGACTTGATATCCAAACAAATAATATCTCAATTTCTTTAGGGTTTCAAAATTTCACTGAAAACAGTTGAAAAACACAACAAACTCTAAAATTCATAAATTATCTGATACAACTCTCAAGATTTTATATATGAAATTGCTTCTATAAAAGGGTCCATATAATTACCCAAAGGTACCCAATAGCTACCCAAAGGGACCATATAGGTATTCAAAATAACAATTATGTCAAATAAACCCTGTAAATTATATAATTTAGTCACACTTTATGTTCGTCAAAATACAAGCGGTCATTTTTGTCGCCTTATTTCCGTTACTTTCTTTGATGAAGGGCTTCTTAGAAACATTGAATTTCCACTCAACGTCTGTATTGCAGTTCAGTTTTTTGTTTTTACAATCAAATAATTTATAAACAACGGTTTGGTTTTGACCGACACATTAATCAATATTTATTAATGAATACCAATGATTGGCTTTTACGTAGTTCCGGTCAGGTTTTGCAGTCCAATCCGAGCTTATACCAAGCGCTGCCACGCAGTAACTGTTGTTTTTAAATAAATGATTAAACATTAAACTTATTTACTAATATAACAGATACAATTTCATATAAATATCACTATATTTTTTTCAGTAGACGTAATATACATTTTGTATATCCATTTTAGAAGGTCAAGATTCAGGTCATTAAATCCACACCTAAAAAGAGTAAATTTAATGTCAAATACACAAATTAATTACACATTCTTATTCTAATGACAATTAAAGTATATTTTATGGTCCCTTTGGGTACATTTGGGGTCCCTTTGGGTACATTTTAGGTCCCTTTGGGTAGCTTTGGGTAATTATATGGACCCCTATAAAAGACTATCACCATGTCCTCATGATTCCCATAAGATAAAGAAATACTTTATATAAACCAAAACATACAAAAATGTAGGTATCTCATGAAGATTTCTTATACAAGTTTAAAAAGAGATCTAAATTTCAATAAAGATATTATATAAAAAGCAAACTGTAAATTATAATTTTCAGAAACATTTATTTTTTATGCTCTTAGTAGAATAGAAAAATATTTTCAATCATACATATTACAAATTAACTGATAAATATCAAGTTGTAATATTTGTAAAATTTTTGATTTTTTAAAAAGAATATTCCAATGGGGCTTGTATCTTATATTCAGAGATATGTGATATTTCTTCTTTTGATTTTGGGGCTGATTTTCCTTTTAATATTGAATTATATGATAATTTTCATTATTTGTGGTTTACTCTGCAACTTGTAATGGATATTTTATTTAACAAATTTGCATAAATTAAGGATTTAATTTTCATATTTAGACTGAGAAATTGTGCATATTTTTAAGCAAGTTATTAGAATCAGAATGACTTTTGTTTTTTATCTTCTGAATTTTATATCAAGGACACAAATTGAAATGGTGTGAAATTTAGTAATGGTGATTGTTACATAATTTGGTGTCATGAATAAGACCTTAATTACAAATTTGATCTGTGTCACATGTTAACTGCTAGTTTATTATCCACAATAAAGTTTTGACAGGATGTTTGAAATTATTTGATATATATTGTTAAAATGTGCAAATGTATGTTATAATATTTACTAATAGTATAAGATGGAATGAATATTGGTCATAGTAATAAGACACAACATATTTTATGAAAAAAAGGAAAATGAAAATTTATAATTTACAGTATGTTATTGCATGTAATAATCACATTAAAACTTAATTTAATTCATAGTTCTGAGTAAGAGATACATTAAAAGAAGAAGAAGAGATATTGGACAGATGAATGCGAGATAAAATAACATAAAACACTAATATATTGGTTGGCATGATACATGTATTAAATGTAATCAGTAATGTAAACGATTACATTTACAAAGTAATTGTAATTTAATCGATTACATTTGAAAATTGATGTAATCGTAATGTAATGTAATCATGAAATTGTAAAGTAATTTCGGTTGTTTCGAATCATTTCCATTCCGTCAAAATTTTGTTATTTTCGTCTACCAGATCACGTGATTTCGATGGAACTGCTGGCCCTGAGCTTCCGGTGTCAATGTACACAACAAAAACTTATGTGCCGTTTTAACATTCGATTCTCAAGTTAAAAATATCTTAACATTTTCTGTAAAAGACAGATATCAATTAAATTATTTTATTTGTATCAAAGACTTCAATGCAGAGACAAATAATTCTTTAAAATTAAATTTGTATTCTTTCTTTATTTGCGGCTGTCAGCATCATGAAAGGAAAACGATCTGCCTTTATGTATATATTTCTTATATAAGACAGATAGTGGGGTACCGAACACCAGTATTTATTCAGCGGTTTCCTTGGCGTCTCCATATTACAATTACTTATAATCTACCGTATCTACGACTATAATATGCTGACGTTGTCACAGTAATAGCGTAAACACCGGAAGTCACCTGCCAATTTGTTCAGACGTCAAGACACGAAAAAGACGGAACGTGGTCGGAATGACATGATTCGAAACAACCGAATTGTAATGTAATCGATTACATTTGAAAGTAATTGACCCCAAGCGGTCTACACATAATATATACACAAAGAAAAAAGTTAAGTACCCCCATGTTTTTTTGAAATGACAAATGATACAACAAGTATCACAAGATTACTGACCAGATAATCTCAATAACGCAATGGTGACCTGTTAGGATATTACATTGGCTGTAAGAAACCACCAAAAAAAAAATCAAGAAAAATGTTAATTTAATGAATATTTAATCACAATACAATGTATCACAAGGCCAGTTTTTGCAGTAAAACATGTCCATTTTAAGTATCGACCTTCACAGTTCAAAAAGCACGATAAGATTGTCATTTCATTTTCAAAACGTCACTTATGAATCACTAGAAGACATCTATTGTTGAAAGACTAGTTCAGTACCGGGTGTAACTCCCACGTGCTTGGATGACAGCCTCAACCCTGTGTCTCATCCCTCCAGTTAGACCTTGGATGTCCTGTAGTGATAGCTGCTGCCATTCCCAATGCAATGCGGCTTCCAACTAACGAATGAATGTTTTGCACCGGAGGTTCCTGAGCCAGTATCTAACATGTCCAAAATATGCTCTATGGGATTCAAATCCGGGCTCATGACTGGAACAGAAGTCACGGCTTCGCTTTGGAGGTAGGCAGTTACTGCTCCTGGTGTTGTCATCCATATACACATTACACAGGCCTTGTAGCTAGCGGTGGTTGTCGAAATGGGGGACAACAACTGGTTGCAAGACGTCTTTGATGTACTGATCACCAGTTAGGTTGCCTTGTATGGTGACTAAATCCAGCTTGCAGTCATGAGAGATACACCCCCAAACCACTACTGAGCCTCCACCGTAAGGGACAGTTGGCTGGAGGTTCTGTGGGGTATAGGCTGTAGTTTTGTGTCTCCAAACCCTCATCCGGCCGTTGGTTACATGAAGCAGAAACCGGCTCTCGTCTGACCATTGGATCTTGCGCCATGTCCTCAAATTCCAACCAAGTTGTACTAAACACCATGCCAAACGTGATCGTCGATGCCGTTCTGCCAACAGTGGACATTTAATGACAATCCTTGACTTAAGTCCCACTGATATCAGACAGTTTCTAACTGTTCTTGTTGACAGATGTCTACTGGGCAGCCAGTGTTGTTTGAGTATAGGACTGGTTGCAAATGGCACCCGTCTAACCAAATGCTGCAATGCCCGGCCCCTATCGTCACGATCAGATGTTATCCGTGGTCTGCCGGATCTTGTCAAGTCTTTCACATTGTTGGTTTGTGTGTGTTTTCTCACCAGTCGGCTGACTACAGTATAGTGGTAGCCCATCTGATGTCCAATAGCTTTGAAGGACATCCCTGTTACATGCATGCCGATTATTTGCCATCTTTGTGCTTCTGATATTCACCTTTGTACCATGCTTACTGAGAATGAATAAACTTTTAAAAACACCGGACTTAAATACCCAAATTCAAACCGTGAACATACTGAATTTTGAGAGTAATGGCATAATGCGCGAGAGGCACGTGCATGACTAGTCAATATAAGACATAATGGTCACACCTGTGTGAGCACATCTTTTTAATGGAACATTGTTCTTGCTGTAATCGATATAAATATTAGAATCTAAACTTATTGTAACTTATTATGTCTTAATATATCAGGGGGTGCTTAACTATTTTCTTTGTGTATATATCTATATGAAAAAAAGGAAAAAATAATAAGAATTAAAACTTCAGTTGATAAAGTAATTTTTAATTGTATTCCTGTACAGATTCTGGGATGAATAAAACTATATATACATGTACAAAATGTACTAGTTACATGTAGGCAGTCTTCACGCTCAACTTTTCAGGGCATAGGCCCGCAGGGCCTTCACTGTAACAAATCTACAGGCCCCCATTTTCGTAGTCCGTGTGAAACAATTATTTAAAGTTTAAGAAATAAAAAAGTTAACCTTACTATATATATAAGACATCCTGCACAAGGCACGGGATACCTGTCGTAGTCCGCGTGAAACAATTATTTAAAGTTTAAGAAATAAAAAAGTTAACCTACCATGACATGCACAAGGCGCGGGATACCTGTCGCAGTCCGCGTTAAACAATCATTTAAAGTTTAAGAAATAAAAAAGTTAACCTACTAAGACATCCTGCACAAGGCACGGGATACCTGTCATAGTTAGTGTGAAACAATTATCTAAAGTTTAAGAAATAAAAAAGTTAACCTACTATATATATAAGACATCCTGCCCAAGGCACGGGGATACCTGTCGTAGTCCGTGTGAAACAATTATTTAAAGTTAAAAAATATTTTTATTTATTATTGATGAAACGTATATACACATCTATTTATTCAAAACCAAAGCACAAAACAATGGTTGTTTGTCCGTCAGTCGAACTTATTTAAGCATACATTAAAATGTAATGTCACGATCCTGAATTAAATGTTCGTTTCTTTTTCTTTTGACCCTTTGTAAATTACAAAAAAGGGTGCACTCGACTCGCAGCCGCAAGTGATAAAGTTTACCAGTTGCTTGCCCATGGTCGGTGGTTCTCTCCGGGTACTCCAGCTTCCTCCACCACTAAAACTGGTCACCATGATATAGCTGAAATATTGTTGAAAGTGGCGTTAAAACACCAAAAATCAATCAAATCCTGTTGATTTTGTGACTTATTCCAGTGATTTTTCCCCCCCGTTAACCATGCCTACAACTTGGATATAGACATTTAAGTCAATGCACAGCAGATACGACAGAGAGACAATATTGTATAGAGACTATATAATTGCAATAATTCAGATTATTTATTTAAAGCATTTTTATAGACCGCAATTCCTGCATAATTAATTTTCTCCATCCCCTTTTCGAGTATATACAAAATGTATACGTCACATCGGAAACTTGCATAAAAACTATACAAATCATGCAGTTTGTATAGCAGTTTTTTTTTTACAAATCTAAGCTGTCGTATATTGGAAAAGAAGGTTCATCAATGTCTCAAAATAGTTTTTACAATTCACGTTTGTACTAACACAAATAATCATATCGCAAAATTGAAGATTATATCTTTTCATGTTCGTAACAGTCAATCAAATACAATGTGCATAATTTGGACACCGTAATCTGACGTTGCATGTTTAACTCACTGAAATTGAAATATACAGTATGAAATAGTAAAAAAACAAAACTAAACAAACAAAAAAACAAAAGAACACATGAAGTGCAGTTACATGTACGTGTATACACGTATGATTTTTGCCGTGGTGTTGTCACCGACAATTAAAATATTTCACCGACATTTAGGCCCTAATGTGTATATTTTCACGATGAAAATTCCACTGTGATTTCACCGACATTTTACGGAGATTTTATGACATATCACCGCTATTTCACCGTGAAAAAAGACCGACTCAGGTGATTTCGTGCTAACAACCGCTGTTCGTACTGTACCTATTTCTACTTTTAGAATGTCTTGAATAATCTAAAATAGGCAAGACAACAAACCAATATCACCCTAAAAATCGTGACTGGCGCATTTTTGAAAACATGCAACTTATTTTTTTCACAGGCCCGGCGGGCTTATTAGTAAGGGATTTTCATACGCCCGTCTGAATTTTTACACGTCTCGGGGATCGGACTACCAGCTAATTTCGCAGACTGTGTAGGTACCAATCATTTTCTTCTTACAGGGTGTCAAGCCACTTTTGGTCTCAAAAATATAGGATTATAGGGATTTTGGAAGAAATATATATGAATATAGGGTTTCTAGTATATAATTTGTGTTGAAAGTCCATTCTTTAACCATGGAAATATAATATACAGTGTACAACAAAAAAAGATCAAAGTAGGACATAAAACAAACTCAATCATGTAAAACCCTAAAATGATAGATAAATTGGAAAATAAAAAGTGTGATTTGACAACTGAACATACGATCTACATAATATTCTTGTATAAAATGGACAATTTTATGATTCATGCATTTGTTTTATATGAACTATAAAATGGACAATTTTATGATTCACGCATTTGTTTTATATGAACAGAGTATTATTTTTATGACTTTACATTTTTTTCAATGATTTTTTTTATATACAGTTGACTCTCATTGTCTCGAACTCGGTTGACTCGAATTTCCGGTTGAGTCGAATTTTTATCGAAGTCCTGAACTTCGTTGTGTATAAACATATGTAATTTGACTCCTGTTGAGTCGAATTCGGATGAGTCGAAATTTCGGTTGTCTCGAATAAAAGTGTTGGTCCCGAGATGTAGAAAGCCATATTATTTAAATTCATTAAGTCGAATTTACCTGTCAAAACATGTGTATTATCTTGGGATTAAAATCGGATCACAGGTGAAACATCCGGTCATTGACTTTGACATTTTTACCTTTGGCTATTTCACATGTTTATTTCACAATCTGTCAAATTAATTAGTAATTGTCTTGGTATTATGACACAAGTTAAATGTGTACAATCAAAAATTATCGATTCATAATTTAAAAGTGCGGTTGGGTCGGCATACATCAATGATTATGAAAAGTACACAACGGAAGCGTTTTATCTATTGTCGGAAATTAATTATAATTTCTCCATTTTGAGAGATTTGAAAAAAAATGTTATTCTTAATTAACAGTTGTAATAAAAGGAGAATTTTTTTTACACTTTATTGAATCATAAAAACACACAATTTGTTGTAAATATTGCACAAAGAAAAATACATCATGATGGGTGAAGTTTAATGACAACGCAACAGCTGAAAACATAATCATACACACAAAAAAGATATCTAGAAGTTATCAGTTGTTCCACAAGATTCAAAGAATTTAACAGAGAGAAAAAAAAAACAGCAACAAAAGCATCGAATAAATTTTAAATCGTTCCGAGAATCGGGACATGTGGTGCTGGTGTTAGCTCTTCAAAATTTCGCTCGAGTTGTCTCCCTTTCGTCATTAAACAAACTACACTTCCGGTTTTCGTAGCTCCTCTTGAGTCGAACTACGGTTGACTCGAATTTTTTCCATGGTCCCATCGAATTCGAGATAACGAGAGTCAACTGTATATATATATATAGTGCTTTATAGGGGTTTTAAAGAATAATAGGGAAAATATAGGAATCTCCAAAATTAAAGGAAATTATAGGATTTTATAGGGACTTGACACCCTGTTCTTACCAAAGGGAAGAGGAGGTGCTGGGGATTTTTTTTTATTATTGATAAATTGACTCCTATTCGACAAAAAAATCTAATGATACTATCTTTCCTTTTTCTCTATGCACCCTTTGCAAATTTTGAAGAAAAAAAATATTCATGTTGACTCTGACAGAGACAAAACTTTCTGTCTGATCAAAAAATCTCAGCCCCCCACCCCCTGAAAATAGTGGTCCCTTATTCATCCAAGGCAAATAGCGGTAAACAAATCATATTAATTAATCTGATATTAAATCAGAAAACAAATCTGACAATAAGCTCAGAGCAATTTGAAATTGATGCAACATTCCCAGTCTTCAAAATTAGACTTTCGAATTTACTGGCCCGAAAACTTCAAAATTAGAATATTTATATAGATTCTATTGAACAAATTTGGCAAAAGTCACTGGTCCCAATCAATTTTCACTGGCCGTGGGCCACCAGACCTCTGCTAAAGTCGATGACTGCATTCCAAACAACTTTACATTTTGAAAGGAAGAAGGCTAAAACAAAAATTAATATGAAAAATAAAAATTTTAGGAAGTTAAAATATGTGCCAGGAAACCCCCAGAATGCAGGATTTTGTACTATTTACCCTACAGCTTCTGGGGGCCTAGGCCCTCGCCTAAATTTTTTCGCCTCGCTTCGCTAGCCATTCTCCACCTACTTTTTCAAAATAGCCTTCTACTTTTGAAAGTGTTGAAAGCCCTGATATTATATTCTGTATTACAACATAGAGATACATGTATAAGATCAGAGGAGCTTTGCAGATTCGACACAACAGTATATTAAATGCTAGTCATTCCCAAGGTATGTTGCCAGTGTTGGACATGTGGCAATGTCCAGTAAAAATTGGTTTGGTCGAGTAAAAGGTTATTCATTACTGGACAAAATGACCATTAGGAATCTGAACACCTCCTCTGTGGAGTATGGGAATGTCCTGTGAACTTGATGCTGGGTCCAGTATCGTTCATTCACCTGTTCTCGATAGTTACCAGTTCTCGATAAATTATGCGCATGAGAGTTTTGACATAAATCGGGAAAACGCATGTGTCTTCTGTTCGCCAGGATTTTACTTACGGAACACCACCTCGCTTCGCAAGAAGGAAAAAATGGCTGTGCTACGTATCAATGTATATATGAACATAATCTTTATAATCTCAGATATATATGCACATTTTCTTATTCCAAAAATAACTCTACAATGTAAGTTCACCGGGTCATTGCTTAAAATATACGTTTGTGATGTAAACAAAACTTTGCCGTCAATGAAGGTCAAGTACGGATACGTCATACAAAACCACAAATATACAGGTGGCGCTGTTCAGGAAAAAAAAGCATGGAACACCGTTCGGGTCATACCTTATCAGTTTTATCTTCATATCAAAGTTATTTCTCTATTGTGTAACCCCAATGGGACACTTTTTCAAACATATTTAATTTTACATGTATGGTTGAAATCAATCATACATGTATTGGTGTTTGCAAATATCTTAAATACATTTTTTTCTTTTTTTCCTATAATTTTTATTAGTAAACATGCCCTCCATAATTGATTTTTCATCATTTTACACACTTATCGAGAACTGGTGTCGTGATACACAAAGTGTCAGAAATAAGGTCATACACAAAAATCATGTTTTCTTCGTAACTTCTAGGAGTAGAACTTTTAGGTTTGGTAGAAATAAAGAACTAGTTTTGACAAACAAACAAAAACAATTTTGTAAAAATTTATTGTTTGTAAGGGACACACGCGGGAAATGTTTCTTACGCTATCGAGAACCGGCAACACCAGAATACAGTAATTCGTACTCCCTTACTGGACCGAATGTCCATTGTTCAATTTACCTTGGGAAACATTGAATGCACCATTGAAACAGCTTCCAGTAACAACTATTCTGTATGAGATTTGAAACTATAACATACCCAGTAATGCAGTATCTACTTCTACTTGCATTGCTTACTTGTGTAATGTTGCTCTGTATTCAATCTTCCACTTCCACAGTTCCAGGTAACCGGCTGTTTTGTTGATTTGCTTGATGTCAACTGTGCAATAATGCAGAACCATACAGTATTACTTATTTTATTTCCGTTTTGTTAGTGCAGACAGATTGTATTTGTATTTTTTCTCACATTCTGAATTTAGAATAATGATGTAAATATCGGGACCCCGTAAATATCTCCTGATCGGTGGCGTGAGCTGTTAGAAATGGCATATTTCAATGAAAAATCTCGAGGAGTTTCGAAAAAAATATATTGGTATAAAACCCTAATTGCATTTTCCGATCAAATTGATGGACATAGACCTCGGAACCAGGTAAATTTGTTTTGATATTCATTTGTACTAAAAATTTATGATAAACGGGATGACTTCAATTTTAAAATCATAAATTTTCCAAATATGTGCAGCAATATACCAACTTCTCCTGCATATGATGTTCTCCTTCTTTCTTCTGTAAATCCTTCCAATAAGGAACACCAAGTTAAAACTTATAAACATTATGTACATGTATACAGGACGATCGCGGTTAAACTCTATAAAAGATCTTCTTGTATACATTTAAATGATAACATATAAAATGAGTCATCTAGCCTCCATGTACAACACTGATGAGATATATACAGCACTAAAAGCACTGGTCCCTCATTGTTCACTGCTCAGCGAGGCATTGCCACCTGATCACTGACTGTGATAGATCAGAGTATGTTTTGCATTTTGATGTGCATGTTTATATATTTTTATTATGATAGTCGGTTCAAGAGCTCTTTAGAGCTCGTGTTTATTTGTTAATTTGTACATACTATGCCGACTTTAAATAAAGTTTACTTACTTACACGATATAAAAGGTTCATGCAAAGCATCAGGGCTATGAAAATATTCGCCTTATTCGATCTCTTAAAAAGTTTATATTCCGATTCCAAGATCTTGTCGAAAAATATTCTGTCTGCAGAGACGATAATAAAGGATGGATTCTCATAAAGTAAATATGGAAAATGAAAGATAAGGATTATAAGTATCCACATGTGACCGTAAATCGGTCACTTAAGACATTTCCTTATAATTCTCATTCAAATTGGTATTTATACCAAAGATAAATGCCATGTTTACTTGGGCACTTAAGCCAAATATAATGCCAAAACATCGTTTAATTTGATGAAGAAATGTCGGCTCGCTGATCTTTTTTGTTTGCATATGTTTTGTAATGGCGCCCAAGTCACGTTACCTGAAATCGGTCAACCATAAAATAGTCACATGGAACACAAATAAGCCTAGGAGATTGTATTTTACAATATTTTTTAATTTGCTTTTTCTATATTTCGTCATTTTTTCATTAAATTGTATTTACTGACACTTGTTTTCAGCAGATACTATCTCTGTTTTCACGTACAATTTTATCCATGTCCAATTCCATGTAATTCATATTAAATCATATTTATTACCCACAGATTCCCGCTAAAAATCTGAAAATTGTCTAAGGAATTACTTAATTTCAAAACGAAAACAATGTCATTTCCGTTGCCTAATAGAATTATAAATATAGGTCAAGATGCGCAGTGGAATGTAAACAAACACAAGATATGCAAATTATCCACTACGGACCGAGTTTTTCTGGAAATATTTGACTTTGATTATTAAGTTAGAATGGTAATAGTAAAATGGCACCATTTTGGCACCAAAACCCATAGCTATCTTTTCTTACCTGTTTAAATCTCATTGTTGTCTTGATCAAAGTGAAAGTAAATTCAATATATATTTCTGGACGCAGTTTGCAGGATAAATGACGTCATCGACATCTGAACTCACGTGACAGCGCATTCCAAAATGGTGACCGATTTCAGGTGTTGACCGATTTCAACGGACGAGAGGATACTCGTGGTTTAGACATGACGTCATTCAACATGGCAGTGTCTATTCTTACAACAATTTTCAACAAATTGTTGTAAGAATAGCCGTGAATCTTATTCTTACAACAAATGATATTACGGAATCCATTCAACGAGGAAACGAATTTTATTTAAAATAGCGATCATATATAGTTGCATCACAGGGACTTGTTCCGGTCAATAAAAAGATCGACTATCCACATATATGCACATATGTGGATAGTCGCTCTTTTTATTGACCGGGAGCAAGTCCCTGTTGTTGCATTGGGTTCCGTTACGATTTGTAATTTTTTTCATACAAATTATTATTTTATGATTACAGTCTTATAATAGATGTATTTTTATATGATTTATGAATAAAATAATAAAATAAGTTATATTTGGATTTTGTTTTATTTAAATATTAAAGAGAAAGGGTAATTGGGTTTTAGTCATGCCTAGTTGAACAATACTCGCATATCACGTCAGTAGTATATGGGTACGGACAAAGCCACATTTGAGGTGGTGCTACCGGAAGTGACGTCAGTCACCCGGAAGTATGTTCTGCGCATGCGCAACGCGCAACTGGAAGTTGCGCAACCGTTTCCCGCGTTTTTTTTCTTACTCTAGTAGTAGTACAAAATGTACCATTGCGCATAAACGGAAGTACCAGGGCTACCGGAAGTGACCAAAGGTCACCCTAAGGGTGTGCACATGCACAACCGTTTCCCGCGTTATTTTTCCCGTACTTTTTTTTTCACGTACTTTAATTTTTCGCGTACTTTTTTTTCAAATTTTTTTTTCTCTCTCTTATATATTTTTCAATTTTTTTTTTTTTCCGTACTTTTTTTTTTTTNTTATTACAATACACCTATTCTGTGTCGGATAGTTCCGAATAGTCTTTTTTTTATCATTTACAATACACCTATTCTGTGTCGGATAGTTCCGAATCGTCTTTTGTATCAGTTAAAATGCATCTACTCTGTGTCGCATAGTTCCGAATGGTCTTTTGTATTTTCCATATCTTTTCACTATTCAAGCTACTTTTCTTCCATATTTTCCAAATCTTATCATTATTCGATTGGGTTTCTTCTGTATTTTCCATATCTTTTCACTATTCGACTTGCCTTTCTTCCATATTTTTAATATCTTTTCACAATTTACTTACTTTTTTTCCCATAATTTCCATATCTTTTCACTATTCAACTTACTTTTCTTCCATATTTTCCATATCATTTCACAATTTTCTTCTGTATTTTCCAAATCTTTTCACTATTTGACTTGCCTTTTTTTCCATATTTTCCATATCATTTCACTATTCAACCTACTTGTCTTCCATATTTTATATATCATTTCACTATTCTACTTGGCTTTCTTCTGTATTTTCCCTACCATTTCACTATTCAAGTTACTTTCTGCCATATTTTCCAAATCATTTTACTATTCAACTTGCATTTCTTCCATATTTTTCATATCATTTCACTATTCAACTAACTTTTCTTCTGTATTTTCCCTATCTTTTTACTATTTTCTTCCACATTTTCCCTATCTTTTCAATATTTTCCAAATTTTTTCCCTATTCAACTTACTTTTCTTCCATAATTTCTATATCTTTTTACTATTCAACTTGTTTTTCTTCCATATTTTCCAAATAACTGGCCTTTTCACAGGAAGTGACGTCATTTCCCCCGCTGTTTCTTCCCTTAGTAGTACGAAATGTTGGGTGTGAGTGTTCTCTATGACGTCTGCATTCTAATATCGTTTTTTCTAGCCCTTCACTGGTTATCTGCCTCTTTCCCCCATTTTATTTTCACGGGGAGCACCTTCAATAATTACATTTCTTATAAAAGTTTGCCACCACCACCACCACCTCCACGGGTATAATCATGACTAACACAGAAATCTTCTGTATTTTTCATATCTTTTCACTATTCATCTTACTTTTCTTCTGTATTTTCCAAATCTTCTCACTTTTCAAATTACTTTTCTTCTTTATTTTCCCTATCTTTTCACATTTCAACTTACTTTTCTTCCATAATTTCCATGTCTTTTCACTATTCGACTTACTTTTCTTCCATATTTTTCATATCATTTCATAATCAACTTACTTCTTTTCCATATTTTTTAATATCTTCACTATTCAACCTACTTTTCTTCCATATTTTTAATATCTTTTCCCTATTCAACTTGTTTTTCTTCTGTATTTTCCCTATCTTATCAATATTCAACCTACTTTTCTTCCATATTTTCCAAATCTTTTCACTATTCAACTTACTTTTCTTCTGTATTTTCCATATCTTTTCACTATTCAACCTACTTTTCTTCCATATTTTTCCCTACCTTTTTACATTTCAACTTACCTTTTTTCTCCATATTTTCCCTATCATTTCACTATTCGACTTACATTTCTTCCCCATTTTCCAAATCTTTTCAAGTTTCAACTTACTTTTCTTCCATATTTTCCAAATCTTATCACTATTCGACTTGGGTTTCTTCTGTATTTTCCAAATTTTATCACATTTCAACTTACTTTTCTTCTGTATTTTCCAAAAATTTTCACTATTCAACTTACCTTTCTTCCATGTTTTCCCTATTATTTCACTATTTGACTTACCTTTCTTCCATATTTTCCCTTTCATTTCACTATTCAACTTACTTTTCTTCCCCATTTTCCAAATCTTTTCACTATTCAACTTACTTTTCTTCCATATTTTCCATATCTTTTCACTATTCAACTTGGGTTTCTTTCATATTTTTCCTGTCTTTTCACTATTTTCTTCCATATTTTCCATATCGTTTCACATTTCGACTTACTTGTTTTAAATTTCCACAATTAAATTTATTTGACCGGAAGTGACGTCATAACGGGAAGTGACGTCATTTTCCCGTGCTTTTTTCTTACTATAGTAGTGGTACAAAATGTCCCCTGTCATTTCCAGTGAGGTCTTTTCCGGTGACGTCACTTCTGGTCAAGTTTCTGACGTCATTTCCGGTCACGTGACCTAAGATGTCATTTCCGGTGAAGTCATTTCCGGTGACGTCACTTCCGGTGTGACGAAAATGAAAATATTTCGAAAAAATACGGGAAAATGATTCGCGGAAAATGACGTCCTGTACGGGGAAAACAAGTAACGTTGGATTTCAAACGTTGCGCTTTCAAAAGTATGGTAAAATGAAATGTCTTATGACGTCATGTACGCGGAAAACAACTAACGTTGAAAGTTATATTCATTTTACAGAGTTTTAATATGTTTATATAGATTTCACTGTTCTGAGAGTAAACACCACAATATCATAGTCATGGCGTTTGCATTTAGGATTTTAATAATTCTTTTATATTTCCAGAATGAGCAAAACAGAATTAATCTTGGAAAATCAGCAAACATGGGGAGAAGAAAATTCTGAATATTTAAGTTTACATCATACCCTACAGTAAGGGGAAATAACTCTGTATCTGAAGGGATAACTCTGTAATAGGGGACATAACTCTTTATGTGGGGAATAAGTTACAACTCTGTATGTGGAAGGATGATATTAAAGTAGGGGAAATAACTCTTTATGTTGAGGTTTAACACTGCAGTGGGGGACATACCTATTTATATGGGATAACACCCCAGTAGGGGACATAACTCTTTATGTGGAGGATAAAGGGGGCCATCACTCTGTATTTGGACATATATCTGTGCAGAAAGAGAAATACTATATAATACGCATCAAGAAATGGCTATTTGAAAATCGATTGTTACACCTATATACAGAGAGTTACTTGCCCTTGGCAGCAAAATAGATATATTTAAACTTATATACAGATATTTGCTTGCCTTTGGCAGGTAATATATACTAAAACCCCTATTCAGGAAGTAAGTTTTCTTATTGATCTAAAAATAGAACACTGTGTCAGGTTGCTATTTAAAATCAATTTAATTGTGGAAATTATATGGAAAATTATATGGAAAATATGGAAGAAAATAGTGAAAAGATAGGAAAAATATGAAAGAAACCCGAGTTGAATAGTGAAAAGATATGAAAAATATGGAAGAAAAGTAAGTTGAATAGTGAAAAGATTTGGAAAATGGGGAAGAAAAGTAAGTTGAATAGTGAAATGATAGGGAAAATATGGAAGAAAGGTAAGTCGAATAGTGAAATGATAGGGAAAACACGGAAGAAAGGTAAGTTGAAATGTGAAAAATTTTGGAAAATACAGAAGAAAAGTAAGTTGAAATGTGATAAAATTGGAAAATATGGAAGAAAATAGTGAAAAGATAGGAAAAATATGAAAGAAACCCAAGTTGAATAGTGAAAAGATATGAAAAATATGGAATAAAAGTAAGTTGAATAGTGAAAAGATTGGAAAATGGGGAAGAAAAGTAAGTTGAATAGTGAAATGATAGGGGAAATATGGCAGAAAGGTAAGTCGAATAGTGAAATGATAGGGAAAACATGGAAGAAAGGTAAGTTGAATAGTGAAAAAATTTGGAAAATACAGAAGAAACGTAAGTTGAAATGTGATAAAATTTGGAAAATATGGAAGAAAATAGTGAAAAGATATGAAAAATATGGAAGAAAAGTAAGCTGAATAGTGAAAAGATTGGAAAATGGGAAAGAAAAGTAAGTTGAATAGTGAAATGATAGGGAAAATATGGAAGAAAGGTAAGTCGAATAGTGAAATGATAGGGAAAACATGGAAGAAAGGTAAGTTGAATAGTGAAAAATTTTGGAAAATACAGAAGAAAAGTAAGTTGAAATGTGATAAAATTTCGAAAATACAGAAGAAACCCAAGTCGAATAGTGATAAGATTTGGAAAATATGGAAGAAAAGTAGGTTGAATTGTGAAAAGATAGGGAAAATATGGAAGAAAAGTAAGTTGAATAGTGAAAAGATGGAGCATAGTCGTAGCCAGTTTCTTGAGGACGAGGAGGAGGAGGAGGAGTATAATGGTAGCCAGTTTCCATCGGTGGAGGAGGAGGAGTATAATCATAGCCTGTTTCTTTCGGTGGAGGAGGAGGAGGAGAAGTATAGTCGTAGTCTGTTAACTTCGGAGGAGGGAATAAATTTCATATAGATGCGGACGTCCTAGAGAGCAACCAAAGGGCACTTCCGACCGGATATTGGAGTTGCGCACCCGAGGGAGCCCCCTTCAGTGTCACGTGATCCTTCGGTCATGTCACATTCAGTAGCCATACTAATTCCGAACGTCTTTTACAAATCGCAATGTTTAAAAAAAATATCAGTTGTTTATTTCAGATATTCCAGTAGGTTGAATAGTGAAATTATATGGAAAATACAGAACAAAAATAATTTTTGGAAAATACAGAAGAAACACAACTTGAATGGTGAAAAGATTTGGAAAATGGGGAAGAAAAGTAAGTTGAATAGTGAAATGATAGGGAAAATATGGAAGAAAGATAAGTTGAATAGTGAAACATTTGGAAAATACAGAAGAAACACAAGTTGAATAGTGAAAAGAAAGGGAAAATATGGAAGAAAAGTAAGTTGAATAGTGAAACTATTTGGAAAATATGGAAGAAAAAATAAGTTGAATAGTGGAAAAATATGGAAATTATGGAAAAAAAAGTAATTTGAAATTTGAAAAGATAGGGAAAATATGGAAGAAATATAAGTTGAATAGTGAAAATCTTTGGAAAATACAGAAGAAAAGTAAATTGAAATGTGAACATATTTGGAAAATTTTGAAGAAAGCCAAGCTGAATAGTGAAAAGATAGGAAAAATATGGAAGAAAAGTAAGTTGAATAGTGAAATGATAGGGAAAATATGGAAGAAATGTTAGTCGAATAGTGATAAAATTTGGAAAATACAGAAGAAAGATAAGTTGAATAGTGAAATGATTTGGAAAATATGGAAGAAAGCCAAGCTGAATAGTGAAAAGATAGGGAAAATATAGAAGAAAGGTAAGTTGAATAGTGAAATGTTAGGGAAAATATGGAAGAAATGTAAGTCGAATAGTGATAAAATTTGGAAAATACAGAAGAAAGATAAGTTGAATAGTGAAATGATTTGGAAAATATGGAAGAAAGCCAAGCTGAATAGTGAAAAGATATGGAAAATATGGAAGAAAAGTAAGTTGAATAGTGAAATGATAGGGAAAATACAGAAGAAAGGTAAGGTCGAATAGTGAAATGATAGGGAAAATGGGGAAGAAAAGTAAGTTGAATAGTGAAAAGATATGGA
>MJUT01055248.1:586392-605764 GCA_002080005.1 Gigantidas platifrons
GAAGAAAAGTAAGTTGAAATGTGAAAAGATAGGGAAAATAAAGAAGAAAAGTAATTTGAAAAGTGAGAAGATTTGGAAAATACAGAAGAAAAGTAAGTCGAATAGTGAAAAGACATGGAAATTATGGAAGAAAAATAAGTTGAATAGTGAAAAGATATGAAAAATACAGAAGATTTCTGTGTTAGTCATGATTATACCCGTGGTGGTGGTTGTGGTGGTGGTGGTGGTGGAGGTGATGGTGGTGGTGGCAAACCTTTATAAGAAATGTAATTATTGAAGGTGCTCCCCGTGAAAATAAAATGGGGGAAAGAGGCAGATAACCAGTGAAGGGCTAGAAAAAAAACGATAATAGAACGCGGACGTCGTAGAGAACACTCACACCCAAAATTTCGTACTACTAAGGGAATAAACAGCGGGGAAAATGACGTCACTTCCTGTGAAAAGGCCAGTTATTTGGAAAATATGGAAGAAAAACAAGTTGAATAGTAAAAAGATATAGAAATTATGGAAGAAAAGTAAGTTGAATAGTGAAAAAAAATTGAAAATATTGAAAAGATAGGGAAAATGTGGAAGAAAATAGTAAAAAGATAAGGAAAATACAGAAGAAAAGTTAGTTGAATAGTGAAATGATATGAAAAATATGGAAGAAATGCAAGTTGAATAGTAAAATGATTTGGAAAATATGGCAGAAAGTAACTTGAATAGTGAAATGGTAGGGAAAATACAGAAGAAAGCCAAGTAGAATAGTGAAATGATATGGAAAATATGGAAGAAAAGTAAGTTGAATAGTGAAAAGATATGGAAATTATGGAAAAAAAGTAAGTAAATTGTTAAAAGATATGAAAAATACGGAAGAAATGCAAGTTGAATGGTGAAAAGATATGGAAATTATGGAAAAAAAGTAAGTAAATTGTGAAAAGATATTAAAAATATGGAAGAAAGGCAAGTCGAATAGTGAAAAGATATGGACAATACAGAAGAAACCCAATCGAATAGTGATAAGATTTGGAAAATATGGAAGAAAAGTAGCTTGAATAGTGAAAAGATATGGAAAATACAAAAGACCATTCGGAACTATTCGACACAGAGTAGGTGTATTTTAACTGATACAAAAGACCATTCGGAACTATCCGACACAGAATAGGTGTATTGTAAATGATAAAAAAAGACCATTCGGAACTATCCGACACATAATAGGTGTATTGTAATAAAAAAAAAAAAATTGAAAAATATATAAAAGATAGAGAAAAAAATAAAATAATTTGAAAAAAAAAGTACGGAAAAAAACGCGGGAAACGGTTGCGCATGTGCACACCCATAGGGTGACCTTCGGTCACTTCCGGTAGCCCTGGTACTTCCGTTCATGCGCAATGGTACATTTTATACTACTACTAGAGTAAGAAAAAAAAACGCGGGAAACGGTTGCGCAACTTCCAGTTGCGCATGCGCAGAACGTATTTCCGGGTGACTTACGTCACTTCCGGTCAGGGCCACTTCCGGTCACGTGACTGACGTCACTTCCGGTCAGGTGACTTCCGGTAGCACCACCTCACAGCACCACCTCAAATGTGGCTTGTCCGTACCCATATACTACTCACGTCATACTTAATCACAAAAAAGATAGTACATTTGTAGAATGAAATGGTAATAATACGAAAACATATATAGAGACATAATGGATAGTGCTTTCAAAGACAAACTCTTCACATCTTTTAACGAATTACAAAATGCAATTCAAGAGTATGAGGAAAAGAACTGTGTTCAATTATATAAACGGACATCTAGAAACATTTTCTAGCATTTTAAATGATTTGTAGAGCTTTAAAACAAAAACTTTTATGTGCTTTTTATTAAAATTGTATTTTATTGTTTTTATGTAATATTTTATTCTATGATGATAAATTATATATTGTGCATATGAAGAAATGTATATAGATCTGTATAATACAATAAATATATATGATTAATTACAACATTATTTTTGTTGTAGGAATAGCTAGCTCTAGATGCTATTCTCAGAACATATTTAATCAACAGGTAATAATTATTCGTTTCTCATTATCTAATCCATAATATTATTTGTTATGAGAAGATTCACGTATATTCTTACAACAATTTGTTGAAAATTGTTGTAAGAATAGACACTGCCATTCAACATCTCATTTGAAATCAAATTGTGTAAAGGCCGGTACACACGATAACAGAGGCGGATTCAGGGGGGGCGCACCCGGCGCGCTCCCCCCCCCCTAAAATTGGAAAAAATATGATTTGTTTGCGTAAAATCGTGATTTTTCACACGAAATACCCCAAAAAATTTCGCGCCTCGCTCCGCTCGGCGAGATTTTTTTTAAGTACGCCCCCACCCCTATCTTGAAATCCTGGATCCGCCTCTAGATAAAATTTGTATTATAAGATTTTTATATTATAAGACTCTCTTGTACACACACTTAAGATTAATCTTATCAGATTATAAACAAATGATACAAAACCTCTTGCTTTTTTCCCGCCAAATGGTGTCAACAATGGAAGATGAAGTCATTGCAACTTTGTCCATTATTTTGCTATGTGCCGCTATGAAATTATTGAAAAAGACAAGGATTTATATAGTATCCTTGAAAAAGAGGAAAGTTAAGAGGAACTGCTGTACAAGATCTTGGATAAAACGAAGAAACGTTTTGGAACACATAATGCCTTACTATAAGAGCTGAGAACAGGAGCGGATCCAGGATGTTAAGTTAGGGGAGGCGTACTTAAAAAAATCTCGAGAATTTTGTTTTGGGTATTTCGTGTGAAAAATCACGATTTTATGCAAAAATATCATATTTTTTCCAATTTTAGGGGGGGGGAGCGGGCGCCGGTGCGCTCCCCCTGGATCCGCCCCTGGAGAAGGGAAGATCCAAATAGTTATAAAAACTTTTTAATCCCCCCCTCCCCCCTCCCCCCGATATATTCCATAAATATTCTTCTTCTTCCCATGCAACAACAAGCTTTTCCACATCAATATATGAGAAGTCAGCCATGTTTTGCAAGAACCATGTGCTTTTAGTTACACGTGTATTTATTATGCTACTGGTGCATGTAACCCCAAATTGCTAATTTTGATTGGATAAAAATGAAAGGTCAGCTAAGACTTGTATTAGAGGTAGAACACTGCTCTATCCTTAAAACAGTCTCATAAGACTTAAAAAATCTTATAATACACTGTATTTAGACTGTACACACGATAATATTTTGTATTATAATACAAGTCTTATGATACAAATCTTATCGTGTGTACCGGCCTTAAAGAAGATGACCATTTACTAGTAGTTAAACCGTTCTGCAGAGACGATAATAAACGATGGATTTTCATAAAGTACTGCGTTGACTACTATTATACCTATTTTGTCACAGTATTGTTAAAAATGCTGTTATAGTGACAACTGGAACCTTTTAACCGTAATGGAAGCGGGAGGTTTGGCGCCGTAAATCTGATTCAACCCACCATTTCTTTGGAAATGCCTGTACCAAGTCAGGGCAATTGCGGTTGTCCCAGTTTTCCTGTTGTTGACTGATTTTGTCTGTTTGTTGACTAAGATGAGTTTTGCCTTTCCTTTTGGAAGATTGCTCGGTGTTCGGTAATTTTGTTATTACCCTTATTTACAGGACATGTCATCTTATTTATTTATTTATATACAAACAAACAAATAAATGCTTTCTTTGCCAATCAGGGTCGTTGGTGAGTTTATCAGTGACTTGCGTCAGGTCGGTGGTTTTCTTCGGGTACTCCAGTTTCCTCCACCAATAAAACTGACCGCCACGATATAACTAAAATATTGTTGAAAGTGGCGTTAAACACCATACCCCTATCCCTTCCCTTTATAATAATGGTCAAAACAAAGACAATAAAATTTGTATTTGCTGTTTCTCAGCTAAGCTAAATTCACAGTACCACATATATATACACATTAAAGTTGTGAGTTCGAATCCCGCTCATGGCGAGGTGTACTCGATACAGCATTATGTGATAAAGTTTGTCAATGACTTGCGGGAGGTCGGTAGTTTTCTCCGAGTATTCCAGTTTCCTCCACCAATAAAACTTACCGCCACGATATAATTGAAATATTGTTGAACATAGAGTTAAACACCATAACCCTTGCCCTCAATAATTGTAGATATAATTAACATAAATGCACAGGTAAATCATTGCTAATTAAGAGTATGCACTCTATACATTTACAAACCTTCATTTTCGATAAATCTGATTTTTTTCTTCGTACATGTATATTGTAAATATTTGATAATAAAATATGTTTAAATTAAATATGGCGATAATCGAGTTGTTAATTAAACATGGCCTTGTGGTTAATTAGGGGTACCAGCATATACAAGTTGTTACAATAAGATTGTATGGATATATGGACACGAACACGATAAATAAAGGATAAAGAAATGAAATAATAAAGACAATTTTTATTGAAAATAAATATGTAAACATCAATTATAATTCACCATATAATATACATGAACAAAGGTTTTTTTTATGCAGAGATCGGGTCCACTTTCCTCAGTGATCAAGACTTTTAATGAATCGGACAACGAACTGCATGAGAGTGATTTTCGTCAAAGCATGTAAAATATATTTGAGTTGTCGTTCTTTGACTAGTCCTATTTGTGTGACGTTATGTACAGCACACCACAGCTTTGGACAGTTGATAAAACATGGAGAAAACTAACTGAAGCGAGAGAAAAAAAAGATTATGGAAAGAGTGAGAAATTGTGGATATCCGTTAAAATCAAGCGTAAGGATTGCATAAAGATAAAGGTGATTTACTTCAAAAGAAGAACTGTGGGAGCTAAAAACCAAAGTCTTCAATAAATACTAGAGACTTTGAAAACTGCCAGCGATAAATAAATACTAGAGACTTTAAAAACTGTCAGCCATAAATAAATACTGGAGAATTTGAAAACTGCCAGCGATAAATAAATACTGGAGAATTTGAAAACTTCCAGCGATAAATAAATACTGGAGAATTTGAAAACTGCCAGTGATAATTTAGAAAAAATTGAAAAAAATTGGGAAAATGACAAAAATTAGAATTGCAAGACAAGGCGAGTTGAAAGATAAGGCAGAATTGAGATGCAAAAATTCCACTCCTGATAGTACTCCCAGGGATTTGAACTAAAGTAGAATTAACACAAAGTTACCATCAATATTTAAAAAATAAAAAGAATATGGCAAACTAGGAAAATGAAGAATTGAAAAGAAAGAGTTGCTTGAGACCGACAATACTTTGCCTAAATTGGATCGCGCCTGAAACGAAATATATGAAGACATTACTTTGCCTAAATTTGACTGCGCCTGATCTACAATATAAAAAACAACAACAACAATTACTTCTAATAAGTGACGACCGCCGTTTATCCGAAATACCATGAAAACTAGATAGCAAGTGTATGTATATATTCTAGTTCATTTTATGTTTTATCTTGTCTAATTGTATTATATTTTCTTTTGCATTTATAACAATTCAAATGATTTATATGGAAATAAATATTTGAATCGAACTGACCGAATTATTACTTAACCAGTTTTTTACCATAACCCTATAAAATTGTAGCTTTTAATGTATTCGTGTTTTTTCTTCTCTCAAAGACACGTGGGACTGTCGTGTTCGTGATCGTATATAGTAGTTGGATTTATAACTATGCCATGCAGTGCCTATCACCACTAATGTTGTGAGTTCGAATCCCGCTCAGGCGAGGTGTACTCGATACAACATTATGTGATAAAGTTTGTCAGTGACTTGCGGCATTTCGGTGATTTTCCCTGGTTTCATCCACTTATAAAACTGCCAGCCATGACACAACTGAAATCTCGACCAGAGCGAGATGTACAACAGTATGTGATAAAATTTATCAGTGGCTTGCGACAGGTCGGTGGAATTTTCCAGGTACTCCGGTTTCCTCCACCAATAAAACTGTAATATTGTTGAAAGTGGCGTTAAGCACCATAACCCCTAACATAAAGACACATGTATATGCATGGACTTGGGATACATATATGTATCCAGGGCCTATGGGAGGGGGTTCAACCGGTACATCGGTCCGGGACCCGGAGAGCCAAGAAAGAGCCCTTGAATCTCTGAATGGCCACATAGCCTTATAATTAACAATTTTTTTTTCATTGGGGGGGGGGGGGNGGTATTTTCAACTCAAATCCTCAATTTTGAGAGAAGTTTCAGTCTGTCCCCGGGGCCCCAAAGCAGTCATGTTCCGCCTTGCAAAATTTCTTTTGGATGCCCTGTATGTATGTCAAGGTGACAATACGTTTGCGCACATTCCATACAAGAGATTGCACGATTGCGCACAATTCACCTGTATTTTAGTGTTGTGTTTTCCCATACTACCTTTTAAACATACCTGCATAATTTATTACGTTTGCGCACAGTATTTCCTACACGTATACCTGTATGATTTAGATTTAGATGCATTTAGATTTTGAAAGCAGTGCGTTCAGTTTGGCCAAAGGTAATAATAAAAGTGTGCCAGTTTCACTTAGGGCAGGCATGGTATCGGAAATACAAAATCTTGGTTTAAGCAAAAAGTATAAGGATCCGGAATCCGATATTGGGAAGTGTCTTAAAATATTTTTTGGATTGAGCTACTAGTATTTTAACACCTACGTTGATGATAACGCGAAATTCGCTAAAGTCGAATTTGGGCCGATCCAAATCTAGACACCAAGAGAACGACGAATGGTTATGAAAATTCCCACAGACAATTGGGAACTATGTTCTACCACAGTCATCCGAACAAATTTAACTTTGTTGGAAAACTCAAATCTATCCAAACAATTATCTGAAAGTGTGTGCTTTCACCAGCGGAACTATAAACAGGAAAGAATACATCCGTAAAATGGCTTATAACAGCCTACCAGTACCCATGTAACTAGTACAAACTGTCTTAGTTTTAAATTGAAAATGGTCATATCTTATGCATGAACAAACTGTCTTAGTTTTAAATTGAAAATGGTCATATCTTATGCATGAACAAACTGTCTTAGTTTTAAATTGAAAATGGTCATATCTTATGCATGAACAGACTGTCTTAGTTTTAAATTGAAAATGGTCATATCTTATGCATGAACAAACTGTCTTAGTTTTAAATTGAAAATGGTCATATCTTATGCATGAATATTAAATAAAAATAAATAATACATTTGTATATATATATATTTTTTAATATCTTGCTCCAAAATCCTACTTCCACCTCTTCGCGGTGAGCAAGGGNCTGTCTTAGTTTTAAATTGAAAATGGTCATATCTTATGCATGAACAAACTGTCTTAGTTTTAAATTGAAAATGGTCATATCTTATGCATGAACAAACTGTCTTAGTTTTAAATTGAAAATGGTCATATCTTATGCATGAACAAACTGTCTTAGTTTTAAATTGAAAATGGTCATATCTTATGCATGAACAAACTGTCTTAGTTTTAAATTGAAAATGGTCATATCTTATGCATGAACAAACTGTCTTAGTTTTAAATTGAAAATGGTCATATCTTATGCATGAATGTTAAATAAAAATAAATAATACATTTGTATATACAGTGTATATATTTTTTTTAATATCTTGCTCCAAAATCCTACTTCCACCTCTTCGCGGTGAGCAAGGGGCAACAGATATATTTTGTATATCTGGCTAACGGAAGAGGTACTGTCACACATGAAATAAGTTTAGATTAAATTAAAAATGTGCGCAAGCGTTCATTTCTAAATATGCGCAAACTTAATACTTTTTTGTGCGCAAATGATATATGTGCGCAAGCGTAAATTCCAAAAATGTGCGCAAACGTGTCTTCATCATCCCAAGCTCCTGTACATGTATCTTTGAGAGAAGAAAAGACATGAATTATATTAAAAGCTAAAATTGCAAAAAAAGCTATGACGAGTAAATTATGTTCGATATATATTTTAATATAAGTTTGGGTGAACAGAAAGGGTACAAGTATGTTTTTATTATGTGAGATCACGGGGTCAGGAGACTGGGGAAGTGTGGTGAAGCCATGTTTATGCTCGAACCCACGATCTTCCGCACCCGAGGCGAACATGCTAACCATTACACCACCGATGCGGTTGAATTTTGTTGCTTACAAAATCAACATCTAGTAAATAATAAATAATGATCATAAAATGTATTTGGACCGTTATTACAGGCACTGGACACTATATAACACATTGACATTTTTTACCATTAATTGTATGGCATTTTTTTTTTAATTGATATAGTGTCTTGTATCTGTGGACTAATGTTCCATCGATCTCCGAATCGAATATTTCCTCGTGTTTGCATCCTTTTGATGGTCATATAATCGACATTTTTGTATTCGATCTGTAAATATGTACATGTGTATTCGAACAAAACATTTTAGACATGCTGTACATTGTATATGTAAATAAAACCGTAATGAGATGAAACAGAAAGGGTCTAGTCTTTCCAAAAGTTATAAATAGAACTGAAAATACATCAGATGATATTTCCTACAGTTTAAGTGTGTTTTTTTTTTTTTTTTTGTTAAATCAAAAGTCTTATGGTTGTACAGTTCTAGTTTCTGGTTTAAAAAAATAAATTGAATACAATATTTACCCATGGAAAATCTGGTTCCAGGTTTTTCCCATGTCATTCCTTTTATGGACTGGACGCTTAACAACCACCATGTCTAAAAATGCATTTGAATAACATTTTTCCTGTCACCATGTCTTTAATTTTACCTGATAGTGGAAAGTTTGAAGATCTCAAAGGGGTAATCGGAAGCCGTAAATCACAGAAGGACAAACAATACACTCGGTCAGTCAATAGAAAAAGGACAAGCAACAATGTACAAAACATTACACAGAAAACTAAAGATCGAGCAACACGAATCCCACTGAATACTGTGGCGAGCTCGGGTGCTCCGGAAGGGTGAGCAGATATCCCGGAAGAAAATACCGGTATCAAATCAATAATCAGGGTCACACACAAAATACTAATCTGCACCAAAGGCGCGTGTGGCATGGAACTATCCCTACCCCATCCCCTTTCATCACACACATTTTTTTTTAAACTTTCTGTGAACATATTAATTTTCAATCAAATTTCTTTATTATTTCATCTCCTTTTCCTTTATTTAACTTGTTCGAGATCATAAGAGTAGAGAGCGAACACACGCAAAATGTTGTTATAGTCTGTTTGGTGACTCTGAAAATAGGGAAACAAATTATTTAAAAATCAGGGATTTGCTTTTTGTTGCTCTTTTTAACATTTTAGGCACACATTATTCAATACATATCTGAGTAAAAGTTGTCAAAGAAATAATTCAAATAATAAAAAAAAACTCCATAGGGTCCAATACTAATTTTATCAGATTGTAAGTAAAGGAGGCTGCCATTACAATGAACAGCCTTACTTGTTCTTTCCTGTCTGTTGTTATGCTAATTTCAGTCACATGGGAATGCCATATTAGGTTAAAGATTCAAGATGTTTTGAATAATTGATAAACAGTTTGACCATATGATATTTGTTTGTAAACACTTAATAACTGCTGGTCACATGAGACCCTTATATGGACATGTCCCTTGTTATTTACTCATGCTGATTTATAGCAAATTTTAAATTAACACTTAAAAAAATTATACCAAAATCAAATAAATGTTAATTTCATGAAAGTATAATTTATATAAATATATAAATTAAATAATATTCTTGTTTAATACTTGTTTTCTTCCAAAAATTAAACAATTCATATACAACGTTAATTTCTGATATGCAAATTAGATAAAAAAAAAATTCATGTTGAAAACAAAATAGAACCACAATATTGGAAATCTGACCACATTATAGAGGAAATTCTAAAAATTATTATAAATTTAGACAGTGATAGTGACACTGATTCAGAGGGAGATCATGACAGTGAGGGTGAATCTATACTGATATGCACTGGTCAGAATAAACAACCTTTTCAGGTAATTGTGTTTTCTATTATTAACCTCTATGCACATAAATGGAATGGGAAGTTTGCATGTTTTTTAAATGCTCCACAATCAGTTATGTAATAATGTATCATTATTATTGATTTTTACCTGAACAGGTGTAAATCTAATTTGAATATTGTCCATATTTGGTATGGTCAGTATGTAAACATCTGATATAACATGCTAATGATGAAATCAGCTGACTTGCTGTTTGCCAATACTGACCACAAGTTGCTGTTCATTTCAGTAGTACTTACTCCCATGTTTATTACATGACAAAATGACAGAATTTTACAATTAAGTCCTATGGCAAAATGTTTTATACTGTAATGATTTTTTTTTTAAAATTCACCTATAATATGTATTAATCAGTCCTTAATATAAATGTAATTAAAAAGAAAATCTGACAACCCATTGATTTATTAGGAATTGTTTTCCCTATTTTCAGAGTCACCACATATTTTATTGTTCAAATATAATGCAAATAATAGAATTAAAAAAAAAAACCAATATAATTATACATAATTTTGACCACAGGATTAGGAAACAAGCTAATAAATGCTTATATCAGTCCGTTTCCAAGATGTTACACACACTAAAAATGCTCAGACAAATGAACTTCCATTGTGCAGTATTCCGTTTTCAGTTTTTTCAGTTCCTGTGGGTGTTTTTTTTTATTCCGGTTGTTCTGTCTATGTTTAAATAAAGATAACAATTGTACAGTTGTACTTCTCAACATTCGATCGCTGACATTTACCAGTTTTTGTTCGTGTGATCTATAAATCTATCGTTAATTGACGTTTTACTTCCGTTTTAACCTCCAGACTGAAAGAAAAATAGTCCAGTCATAGTTTTATTACGGATTCAAGAAAATATTATTATGTGTCAATGACCAAAGGGGGGAAATGCTAAATCATCATTATATTAATGGAATGACCGTTTTCTGGGATAGGAAACGAAACGTAATTAGGGCATTAGTTGAGTGAACTGTTATAGTAGTGTATTACTCTAATAAGTAACAGAAATACTACATAAAAAAACTTGTGGTTGAAGATTTGTTTAAAATATATTGATAGTAACATTTTTTTAGCATTGTCAGCGACTGGTAACCGGTCGGTGATTTTCTGCTGGTACTCCGGTGTCCTCCATTAAAACTGACCGCCATGATATAACTGAAATATTGTTAAAAGTGGCATTAAACACCATAAACTGTCCCCACTGTTCAAGTGTTGTTACACGCATCTTTAAGGGTTTTATTAAATCGAAACCTTGTTAATGTATTCATAGTATATGAAATTGCATAATAAATAAGGAATATCTAAATTGTGTACTTGGGTAAGTAACATAAATACGCATTTTTCCTTTGATGTTTTTATAATCAACTTAAAAATAGTGAACTTTGACAAACCATGGTCTAACATGAAGATCTTGATATTATTCCATGATTTTGACGTCATAGGATCTGTTATTCCATGATTTTGACGTCATAGGATCTGTTATTCCATGATTTTGACGTCATAAATCTGTCAATCATGTAATTTCTGTTACAAACCATATATACCATGGATCTCACTCATGAACTTATTTGAACCAACGAATCCTTCGGATTCGTTGGTTTAAATAAGTTAATTCGTAAGATCCATGGTATATATAATAACGATTGTATACCACATTAAAAGGTGGATGAAAATAACAGACGTCATACTCAACAAATTATTTTCCATGCTCTATAAATTACATATAAGTTTTTTTCCACATTTTTGTCTATTTATAACGTCAATTTGAAATAGGTTTTCTTTACCATTCTTCAATGATTTTCCACACAGGTGCACGTGGTACGGAATTACCCCCTCCCCCTTTTTTGTAACTTTCTGTTTACATATTTATTTTCAATACAATTTCTTTATTATTTCATCTCTTTTTTTTATTTATCGTGTTCGTGCCAATATTATATCCATACAATCCTATGGTAACAATAACTTACATATGCCAGCCGGCGGTCCTATGCTCTTATTATCCACGTGGAGTAATTCCGTGCCACGAGCGCCTGTGGTACTATTTCATACATTTATTAGTTGGTCATTACCGACAGAGACATTGTATGATATATGACCAAATAATATGATAATAATAACATTGAGTGGGTGATATGAACGACTGACATGCATGCGGGGGGTCTTTCTACTAGCCTAACTATGAAATTTATTACTTGTAAATCTGCAAATATTTACAGTTATGATTTGTCACTTAAAACAAAACACACATTATGTACCATCCGTTGCCATTCTACATTCTTTATGATTGATATGCGGTTTTTATTGCAGGTTAAATTATATCTTTAAAATTAGTTTTTTTTTAGATTTAAGTGATAATTGATGGAACGCTTCAGCATTCAGCTTAACTTCGTGCCTTACAAAATAATAAAAATAATTGAAACTAAAAAAATTAGCATAACATGAATGAATAACATAAACTTGCGCGTATGGTCAAGAAGTTGATTTTTAAAGTGTATTTAATATCTATTTATGGTAAATTGGCAAATTCTCTGTACCACTGTTTTTAAAACTATGGTTTTATGAAAAATAAAGAATCTTGAATCTTGCGTATGGTCAAGAAGATTTATTTCAGATCAAAGGTAATTTCAAACGAGTACCCTAATAAAACTGGTTCAATAGGTGATGTCACAAAATTTACCTATATCATAAATATATATAACGGTTACTCTCTTTGATCTTTGTCATACATCATGATTAATCGGAAAAATCAACTTAAATTTCAATATGTCAGTCAAATTAAATTTTCGAAGATAGGATCGGTGTCATACATGTACCTCCACCAATCCTCAACGATTAGTATAGTATGTTACATTAACATTCAACTGTAAACAAGACGTTTTATGGTTCAATCAATTTATTTCAATTAGTTGGTACATGCTCCGAGTGTTACGACCTCAAGTATATCGTAACCTGCCGCCACGTACATTATCTCTGTCGTAGATCGGAACAGCCAAATTTGTATGTACACAGGATTGCGTCGCACTTTTCTTTTTCATCCAGCTTCTGATATATCTACATATAGAAAGAATCGTTGTGTCCTTCAACTTTTTCCAATGTTTCATTCACTTGTAAAGTTCATTAAAGGATGTTGGTTTTTTAAATACAAAAACGGTTATTCCACAAAGGTATTTTAAGATCTACTAAGACTACGGATTAAATATATGTCCACAACAACAAAAAAAAACCTGCCAGAGTGTTAGGTGCATTGGTGTGTGTTGACAAAGGACTACTTGTTGCAGTTTCAAGTGACTTTTATTAAGTGTATGAAAGAAACATGATCAGCTGATATTTATGAAAAAAATGTCCATGAGCTGTCGGATATAAATAACGTTAAATAGTGGCAGTGTTAAATACCTAGTCTATATCATAACAGTGTTGATCCCATGGAGAAATTGTTCAATGTTTTAATTTTTACTTTCATTCTGCATTATTCATATCAAGGTAAGCCGTTTTGCATATTACACATAAAAAAGCAACACAAAAAGCTGTAAAAAAAACAACAACAACAAACAACAACAACATAATAATAATAGATAAATAAAAAAGAGTAATAAAATACATTATGTTTGTATATTTTATTTACTTAAGTTATTTGTTAATGTTATTTTTGTGTTAGTCCTGTTGACCATAATTTAAATAAAATAAATAAATAAATAATTACCATTAAGCATGTCGTATATGCACACATTTTGTCTGCAAAATTAATTTTTACCTATATAAAGAAATATAAAACAAATCTGTACCCCCCCCCCCCTCAATTTTGATATAATGGCAGTGTTTAGTCTTCACACGTGTCTGAAGTCACATGTACTTATATGAATGACTACCACGACTGTGTAGATGTTGCTGATGTTCGTCAGACAATATATAACGTCTGATTTATTTACAATGTCGTAGGCGACACAATTTTGTAATTTTTAAAAGAAATTAATTTATGTACTAAAATAGAATTATTAGAGAGATAGATAACATACGTTCGCAATATATGATTTTATCTTTTTAATGTTTCTTTTATTTTTACATGTAACCCGATTGTATTATACACAAGTATGTTTTATTTCTAAGGGTAGTTGTGTAATTTATCATACAAAAAAATGTATATAATTTGTTCACGTCACGATATAACTTGAATACTGCAAAAGTAGACGTTAAACACCAATCAATCAACCAACCAATTATCAGTAGACATATGTCTTACATTGATTGATTGGTATATAGCGCCAACTTTAGCAGTATTTCAGCTATATCTTACAAATATCATTTGGTAGTAATAGCCACCACTAACAAAATGAGTTCCCTCTTCACTATTGCAGAGTCCATTTACATTTATATCCCGAACATAACTAAGTGGGTCGAGTTTCATCTTCTTGAAATCGTATGAAAATTGCTGACAATAAGGACTTGTAATTCTATTTACATACAGATGAAACCCACGTTGTATTATGTTATAAACAAGGTCCGAAATTATGCTCCTTGAAATCATGAACAAATTCCAAGAAGATTTGTCTTGAACACTTCCCTACAAAAATACATTGTATCTAAATTTCACACACGATTCTCATGCGAAATTCCCTCGAGACTGCATGTGGAACGAAAAGATATACGCATGATTATAGTTTTCAAACTTAAGCGGTTTGTATGAGAAAATGCAAGCATCATAGAAAGTGCAAAACATACATGTAAATACTGATATAACTTTTCACACACTCACATATTACTTTGAAATTAATCTTGATAATTTTATGAATTTTAGACTGATGTACACATGTATCAGGGGGCCCGGGTGGCTCAATGAGTTAGGTCGTTGGATCTAACAACTCATACAAGCAGATCACCAATACGGAGTGGGAACGCACCCGGCTTTGTAAATTACAAAAAGGGTGCACTCGACTCACAGCCGCAAGTGATAAAGTTTACCAGCTGCTTGTACATGGTCGGTGGTTCTCTCCGGGTACTCCAGATTCCTCCACCCGTTAAAACTGGTCGCCATGATATACAAATGTAGCTGAAATAGTGTTGAAAGTAGCGTTAAAACACCAAAAATCAAATCAAATCAAATCACATGTATCAGTTTTCTCTGTAGCCCTAAGGGTTATGACATATTATAACCATGGAAATTGAAACATTATTATTCCAAGGGTGCTATAATATATAGATAATTATAATCAATACTGATTTAATGTAGCTTACGTCAAGTCAAACCAGTGGTAAAATTTAAATCATTACAACCAGGATCTATATTAATAAAACAGTATATATTAATGAATCACTGTTCCGACAGTGTGGTATTTTGGTTTTCCATTTTATTCGGATTACTAATAATAAATTATCATTAAGAAATATTTATACCACGGGTTTCCGAGTAAGATTGTTTAACTGTTCAACTTGGGGAACCGTGGTATAAATGATTTGTAACATGAAGCCATGCGGCAATATCACATCTAGATTATTCCTCGGATCTCTGAAAATAATAAATGATTTGTAACATGAAGCCATGCGGCAATATCACATCTAGATTATTCCTCGGCTCTCTGAAAATAATAAATGATTTGTAACATGAAGCCATGCGGCAATATCACATCTAGATTATTCCTCGGCTCTCTGAAAATAATAAATGATTTGTAACATGAAGCCATGCGGCAATATCACATCTAGATTATTCCTCGGCTCTCTGAAAATAATAAATGATTTGTAACATGAAGCCATGCGGCAATATCACATCTAGATTATTCCTCGGCTCTCTGAAAATAATAAATGATTTGTAACATGAAGCCATGCGGCAATATCACATCTAGATTATTCCTCGGCTCTCTGAAAATAATAAATGATTTGTAACATGAAGCCATGCGGCAATATCACATCTAGATTATTCCTCGGCTCTCTGAAAATAATAAATCTACAGCCCAGATTTGAAGTGTGCAATACTGATCTCGTATCTAAAATGTGCATGTGTTATTTCACAGTTCTTAGCTGTTGCTTACATTCTGGTATATGAACCATAAAAAGATCAAAAGAAAAGAATGCATTCACGTTGCAACAGAATGAAGAAAAACACTGAACTTTTAGTCACGTGGCACGTCTAGAATGACGATTTATCCATTATATGGAAAAACATATATATATATATAGATAAGTAACTTTCCAATGATAAATTTTGTTTTAAATTTGACAATAAATATAATTTACTTTTTTGGTCTAATTTTGAGAGCTTATTATTCATTAAATTTTCATAGTAAAATTTTAGTGTTGATTTTACATATTTCTTGGGTAGTTTTACTTGATTTGGACTAGTAGTATTTTGGAGCTGTAAGATATCAAGACCTGTCTCATCAATAATACTCTTTGCATGTATATTCAATAATTCTCGGAAGGGTGTGGAAGGGGGGGGGGGTCCCACGCATTTTCCTGTAACTCTTCCATACAATGACCTGCATAAAATCAAAATAGATACAATCAGGTATATCATAATAATAGTATGTAAATTGAATGCTTTAGAGTGTGAGGCTATACGTCAATTCTTCAACTGAGTATACAACTCTATAAGTCGGCGATTAGGATGGTGCTTGGACTTGGCCGACAAATACACTCTTAATAAACTTTCCACACAATAAAAAAAATGATTTAAGATCAATTTTTTTTTAATATTTTAACTACGATCAAATTCTAAACTAGTAAAGATGTTGAAAAATATTCCAACTCATTTTTTTTTTCTTATACAGTAGATCAAGGGGTAGTAGAGCGATCGAAAACTATGCCAAACATATTTTAAGGACAAAATCTATGATTTCTACACTATGTTATATATTTATGCAAATTTTGGGAATTACTGTCGTTTGCCCTCGTCGTGTACACTGACGTGAAGTGTCAATGAATGTGTTGGATATATAATGACGTAAAGTAAGTGATCAATACTAGATCATCAATCAATCATTAGTTTTCCTGATCGTTGATGTCACTAACAGATTCTTACATTTATTAATAACCGTATTTGCATATATTAATTACCAGTTCCAGGTCAAACAATGAATCAGTATGGTGACTTCACATTTCTGTCTAATGGCGAATTTAAGGATGAAATAAAAAAAAATATTTTAGTCATCCAAAAAAATTGTGTCGTGCACTCTAACATTTTTTTTATCAAGGCCATATGCTGAATCCGGTTAACAAAACAACCATTTTTAGATATCTTTTAGTCATCAGAAGTTATTAAATATGACAGGAAAGACATCATCTTGAAAATACAAATAATAAAAAAAGGGGGAAAACATTTGAGTCACCCTATGCACTAATGACAAGTTATTTTCAGTTAAATAGTTCTTTGTTTGGTTATTTGTTTTTTCCATGCGTAATACGAATTCTTAGGGATCCTAAAGATACTGTAGATTAAATTAAATGTAAAGTTGTATCATGATACTAACACTGAACACGGAATTACCCCCCCCCCCCCTCTTTTTTTTCTTTTTCTTTCTGTTTACATATTTATTTTCAGTAACATTTCTTTATTATTTCATCTCTTTTTTTCCTTTCAATAACGTGTTCGTGTTCATAACCATACAATCTTATGATAACAACTTGCATATGACGGCTCTTTATATGGTAGAACTTTGTAATGATAATTTTGAAGACTTTTGTTGCGCAACCTTCAATGATAATAAATTGTGATTTAAAAATAGTAAAAGGGATTAATTTTCTAATTGACTTTTAATACAAATATTATATACACAATGATGGGTTGATTTATTGTCTTTTGATGACAGTGGTAAATAGTCAATAATTTAATCTTACAAGTTTACGAACACTCCTTCTATATCAATATAGGCCTACCTTACATGTTACATATCCATTCTACGTAAGATGTGTAACCAGTTTAGTTTGATAATAATTTATTTTACATGAACAATAGGATTGAACAACAAGTTATACTCATGAAATAATGACAACAAAACAAAACGCTAACAATATACATTAATTAAAAATTTTGAAACTGATCAGAAGAAAGTAAGAAGTAAAGATGAAAAATTGCTGACTTAGCCATAAAATCGTTTAGATTGATTTATAAATGTTTGAACTCACCCCCCCCCCCCAAAAAAAAATTGGAGTTATCATAACTATACTCATCGTTTTCAAAGTGTATCAATAAAACATCATGAACTGACATTGCTGTTGGGTTAGGGTTATGATGTTTAACGCCACTTTCCACAACATTTTAGTTATATCATGGCGGTCAGTTTTATTGGTGGAGGAAACCGGAGTACCCGGAGAAAACCACTGATCTGTCACAAGTCACTGACAAACTTTATCACATAATGTTATTTCGAGTACACCTCACCAGATTGTTGTTGGATTTTATATAAACCTGCATTAAACAATGCTTGTTTCAACAATAAAATAAAAGTGTACTTATTCTTGAATATCTCTGACAGGGCCTATTATTCAGCCTTATTCTTTAATATCTCCCACAGGGCCTATCATTCAGCCTTATTCTTTAATATCTCTTACAGGGCCTATCATTCAGCTTATTCTTTAATATCTCTTACAGAGCCTATCTTTCAACGTTATTTTTTAATATCTCCCACAGGGCCTATCATTCAGTCTTATTCTTTAATATCTCTTACAGGGTCTATCATTCAGCCTTATTCTTTAATATCTCTCACAGGGCCTATTATTCAGCCTTATTCTTTTATATCTCTTACAGGGCCTATTATTTAGCCTTATTCTTTAATATCTCCCACAGGGCCTATCATTCAGCCTTATTCTTTAATATCTCTTACAGGTCTATCATTCAGCCTTATTCTTTAATATCTCTTACAGGGTCTATCATTCAGTCTTATTCTTTAATATCTCTCACAGGGCCTATCATTCAGCCTTATTCTTTAATATCTCTTACAGAGCCTATCTTTCAACCTTATTCTTTAATATCTCTTACAGGGCCTATCATTCAGCCTTATTCCTTAATATCTCCCACAGGGCCTATTATTCAGCCTTATTCTTTAATATCTCCCACAGGGCCTATTATTCAGCCTTATTCTTTAATATCTCTTACAGGGCCTATCATTCAGCCTTATTCTTTAATATCTCCCACAGGGCCTATCATTCAGCCTTATTTTTTAATATCTCTTACAGGGCCTATCATTCAGTCTTATTCTTTAATATATCTTACATGGCCTACCATTCAGCCTTATTTTTTAATATCTCTTACAGGGCCTATCAATCAGCCTTATTCTTTAATATCTCTTACAGGGTCTATCATTCAGCCTTATTCTTTAATATCTCTTACAGGGTCTATCATTCAGCCTTATTCTTTAATATCTCTTACAGGGTCT
>MJUT01055254.1:3996-19182 GCA_002080005.1 Gigantidas platifrons
AGTGAGTGTAAGAGGAACATTAGCATGTAATCTGAGTTATTCTACTCACAGATACAGGACTACCACTAGACCTCATAGTGAGTGTAAGAGGAACATTAGCATGTAGTCTGAGTTATTCTACTCACAGATACAGGATTACCACGGAACATTAGCATGTAGTCTGAGTTATTCTACTCACAGATACAGGATTACCACTATCCCTCATAGTGAGTGTAAGAGGAACATTAGCATGTAGTCTGAGTTATTCTACCCACAAGATACAGGACTTATAATAATTTTCGTAGATCGGGAACTTACACATGTAGTTTTCTCCATATAGAACTTTTTGGATTGTCTGACATTACTTCTTGACACAAAAATTGAAACGTAACATGAATAATTTTGCTTACATTGACTTAGTTTATTCGGCGTATCCTTATTAGTTTTTTAATTGTTCAGCACTCTTCTAGAGTGATGCTTGCAAATAAATATAATGAAGTGTGTTGGGTTTTTCAATTCCTATTTATTGTAGTGCAAATCTAAGGAAGTGAGCGGTCATATATACGTGTGCTATGAATCTCGATTTGGCGATTGGATTTTAGAACCGTTGCGAAAGCATGTTTTTTTTATTTTGTTAGTACATGCATAAAACATGACATTGTACTCGTAAAATTTGAAATATTGCCTAGTGATTCGATAAGATATATACATCTTTTGAAATAAACGAATGTACCAGCTTACCTCAACATTTGATTAGAAGAAGAGTTTGAAAATACCAAAGGGGTAATCAGAATTCGTAAATTAGATTGTGTTCTATTACCGTATAAAGGGTTATTTTGAACAGCGCAGAAACTTGTGGGAATGTATTTCCATCATAAATTGCT
This sequence comes from Gigantidas platifrons, assembly GCA_002080005.1. Classification (NCBI taxonomy): domain Eukaryota; kingdom Metazoa; phylum Mollusca; class Bivalvia; order Mytilida; family Modiolidae; genus Gigantidas; species Gigantidas platifrons. Next base: position 4,860 of record MJUT01055254.1, read on the forward strand.
TGCAATTATATTATCATTGTACTCATTGTTTTAAGACGGCTACAAGAAGACAGTGATTGGATTTCGCTTTTTCTCTGTTTTTTATTCTTCATCTATTTTTTTTTTTTTATTATTATTTTTTATTTTATTCATGTATTGCACACGTGCATGTGTTCTCAATAGTTTAAAACTATAAGTACCCCTGAGGAGAAGAACTTGCTACAAACCAAGGATATTCTCGTACAATTAGGATACTATTCCTTTATGTATACTTTCTAGATAATGCCATTTTCCAGAAGTTATTTTTCAAGGCGAATCTGTATTCAATCGGAATCAAAATAATAATGCATAAAACCAATCCTCTGTGGAGTAGCGTAATTTTGATATACTCCTAATTAAAATTATACAATGAACTCAGAATGAATAATCGTATTTATCGTATTTATCAACAAGCTTAATAGTAGTGGTAGTGATCAAATATGATCAATTCACAAATTCACAATTGTATCAGGCTAGTATTGTAAGTCTGATACAGAAAGAAGAAGTCACATACTACCGTACATAGGTGTAAACCATACAATTAAACAGACTGGTATATAATTGTATCTAATTGTTTCTAATTGAGTTTGAAATGTATATCACATACGTTGCTTAACGTTACAATCAATGGCCATGATAAAGGTGATACGTGAGGAAAATGGAGCTTTCAATGTGTTTTTCGTAACAAATTGTTCTATATTATTCTATAAAAAATCATTTCTGACCCACGATTATCTCGCTTTACGCTGTTTATTCCAGTATTATTGTTGTCAGTCTAGACAAATGGGACTTTAAGATGTATCATACCAACCAGCTTCAGGTACATATACTAATGAGCTATAATGATGATAGTGGCTCACGACTAAGTCACAAATACTCTGTTTGTTAAGATCAATTTCAATCTAGCACGCGTGCGATTCCCTGAGGAAAACGGTTAATGTTGTTGTTTTATCTTAGAACAGATAATGAATAGTAATTTTGTAACTATATGTAAAACGTTTAAGAGGCATATTAATTGAAGTTTATATGTGAACTAATTTCTCTGAATGCACGAGTGATTTTTCGGCTATAGCATTGATGGGAAAATATTTTTACGATGGAATAATAGTGCTCTATGATTTGTACTAGACCATCTCTCTGAGCCGAAGTTTTATAATGCTATCTCACTGAAACTGGTAGACATATATCTCTACTCCGTTCAATTATTCTTATTCAAAGCCCACAAATCATTGCCCTTGTTCCTTATCGCTGTGTGTTTACATGTAGCTTAGTGGAGAGGAAGGAAATAACAATTATATAGTCTGATTTGAATCCAAAAACGATATAGAGCACTCTAGGAGAACAAGCAAACTGTTACATGCGAGCCCAAGAAATATACCCAGATATCGAATCAAGGTGTTAGATATGAATTTACAGCACTGATGCGGCATCATCTTATATATTAGGAATTAGTTATATGTTTGCATTGCTCATCGTATTCTGTTTCTCGCTTCAGTTGTAGAGATTTATTGAATTTCTTGTTTTCCTATTCTATATACTTGTAAATTGTGTTATATATTTATTATATTTTTTTCCAGTTTTATAAAGACTTTAGAACAACACGTAATAGCCAAAAGTACAGTTAACACACATAAATAAATGTCATTGATATGATTACGTGACGGAAGTTATCTGCTGATCATCGATATGACGATCAGTTAGTTGTAATCCTGAGATTATTGAGTTTCTATAATTAGATAAATATCACGCATGACTGTAATGTTCAATTTGGAAAACTACGTTAGATTCTTAAACTATACGAACTACAACGATAGAATAAATACATTATTTTAGAAAGGTTCTTGTTGCTCATCTTTTAAGTTTCCAGTGTGTTTTTTATTTGGTTTGTCTTTGTTTAGTCTTGTACCTAATGTTGATTTCGGATCTGTATTGCATATATTTGGTTGTCCTTTCAGCTTTCTCTGTCGTTTATTTAATGTAATATTATCCTTCACCAATGAGTAGACTCTACCTATGTGAATATTTTAGCTCTTTATTATTTGTTTCACGTCAAATGAGTGAATAGTTACTGTTTCTCACAAAATGAGCAATTAGTCTGCTTTATCTTGACGAGACCACGTCACAATTTGGTGTGATTCTGATTATACTTGCTTTGTTCTAATCTAACACAGGTTGTTAGATATTTATAGTGATATCATACTAACACAACGCCCTGCAGTTAGACATGTCGCTTAACCTAAATACATTAATATTCTGAGCCAACCAGTATTTCCTCCTTAATGAGGTGTACCTAACTGAATAGCTGCTAATACTATCTTTTAAAGTCTCTATTTCATTCCGTCTTTTTTGCTGTTAAGTGTGCTGTCTTTTTTTTTTGTTTTAAGAATAAGTGAGTATTAAATCATTCCGCTATTAGACGCATTTGTGGGGTGTTTCGCTAGGTTGTAAACTAATGGAAAATAGAAGAATAGAAAATGTACCACTATGTAGCATATATTAGATATTGACATATGAGCTATCAGTATTAAAAGTAAAACTAAGATCAATAATAAAAACGTAGATATCTAATTTCGTACGCACGACGCGATTCTGTAATGACCTTCATCAGGTACGCTTATAATGAAAAACCAAATTATACCACTTCAAACTCTTTAACTTTCCTACGGACAGACAGGCATCTACTACTACATAAATGGGCCACTTCGTACCTAAATTACGTAGTCGACAAACGTTCATGGACTACTATTTATTGAACCGGTAAGTTTAAAAAAGAAGGTTAATTGGTAATTTGTATATTTCAAAAGTATATATTTCCCATCGACCATCATACTATGATCTTATATCCTGGCTGTGACAAATAAAAGTGGTAATTGAGCTACAATTTATGACAAACGTGGTGGCATTATGTTGCTGTATTTAAGTAGTAATATCCCTGGATAATAGACAGATAATTTATAACAAAGTTAGCAATATAGTTACCAAGAGAAGGCTTATTAAACACAGATGGTCAACAGTACCACTAATATAACCACTACGAACAACCGCCCCTCAAATTACACAATTGGTCACAAAAACTCCGCGAATATGCTGAAACTACTTACACTTCGCGAGATGCTGGGGTCACCCTCAGATTTTTGGTAGGATACGTATTGCTTCTCATCTTTTCTGGGGTTTTTTTTGTTATGTTCTTTAGTTTTTAATTGTATTGGTACTGTGCCTTGTAAGCCCAATGTTACCAGTGCCTCTGGATTGCCCATTCTCGATTGTCTTTTCGGTTCTCTGTAGCATTTGTTTATATATTACTGGAAATCCAGTTCTGTTTTTGGAACAGGCATAAGAATGTGGAGATGTTAAACCAGTTAATGGGATAACGACACACCACCTTTGGATACCGACACACCACCTTTCGATAACGACACACCACCTCTGGATACCGACACACCACCTTTGGATACCGACAAACCACAAGTTAATGGGATAACGACACACCACTTTTGGATACCGACACACCACCTTTGGATACCGACACACCACCTTTGGATAACGACACACCACCTTTGGATACCGACACACCACAAGTTAATGGGATAACGACACACCACCTTTGGATACCGACACACCACCTTTAGATACCGACACACCACCTTTGGATAACAACGTACCACCTTTGGATACCGACACACCACCTTTGGATAACGACACACCACCTTTGGATACCGACACACCACAAGTTAATGGGATAACGACACACCACATTTGGATACCGACACATCACCTTTAGATACCGACACACCACCTTTGGATAACGACGTACCACCTTTGGATACCGACACACCACCTTTGGAGAACGACACACCTCCTTTGGATAACGACACACCACCTTTGGATACCGACACACCACCTTTGGATAACGACGTACCACCTTTGGATACCAACACACCACCTTTGGATAACGACACACCACATTTGGATACCGACACACCACAAGTTAATGGGATAACGACACATCACTTTTGGATACCGACACACCACCTTTGGATACCAGCACACCACCTTTGGATAACGACGTACCACCTTTGGATACCGACACACCACCTTTGGAGAACGACACACCTCCTTTGGATAACAACGTACCACCTTTGGATACCAACACACCACCTTTGGATAACGACACACCACCTTTGGATACCGACACACCACAAGTTAATGGGATAACGACACACCACTTTTGGATACCGACACACCACCTTTGAATACCGGCACACCACAAGTTAATGGGATAACGACACACCACCTTTGGATACCGACACACCACCTTTGGATAACGACACACCACCTTTGGAGACCGACACACCACAAGTTAATGGGATAACGACACACCACCTTTGGATACCAACACACCACCTTTGGATACCAACACACCACCTTTGGATACCAACACACCACCTTTGGATACCGACACACCACAATTTAATGGGATAACGACACACCACCTTTGGATACCGACACATCACCTTTAGATACCGACACACCACCTTTGGATAACGACGTACCACCTTTGGATACCGACACACCACCTTTGGAGAACGACACACCTCCTTTGGATAACGACACACCACCTTTGGATACCGACACACCAACTTTGGATAACGACACACCACCTTTGGATACCGACACACCACCTTTGGATAACGACACACCACCTTTGGATACCGACACGCCACCTTTGGATACCGACACACCACCTTTGGATAACGATACACCACCTTTGGATACCGACACCACCTTTGGATACCGACACACCACCTTTGGATAACGACGTACCACCTTTGGATACGACACACCACCTTCGGATACCGACAACACCTTTGGATAACGACACATCACCTTTGGATACCGACACACCACCCTTGGATAACAACACACCACCTTTGGATAACGACACACCACAAGTTAATGGGATAACGACATACCACCTTTGGATAACGATACACCACCTTTGAAAACTTGGATCTCTAACGACAATACAGAAAAAACAAATAATGAAAAACATGAACAAATTGGCTTAAACTACCTATGACCACACTATTACAATAATTAAAAACAATGAACACATTGGATTTCACTACCTATGACCACACTATTACAATAATTAAAAAAAAATGAACACATTGGATTTCACTACCTATGACCACACTATTACAATAATGAAAAAACATGAACAAATTGGCTTACACTACCTATGACCACACTGTTACAATAATTAAAAAACATGAACAAATTGGTTTACACTACCTATGACCACACTATCACAATAATGAAAAAACATGAACAAATTCGCTTACACTTCCTATGACCACACTGTTACAATAATTAAAAAATATGAACAAATTGGCTTACACTACCTATGACCACACTATTACAATAATTAAAAAAAACATGAACAAATTGGCTTACACTACCTATGACCACACTGTTACAATAATTAAAAAACATGAACAAATTGGCTTACACTACCTATGACCACACTGTTACAATAATTAAAAAAACATGAACAAATTGGCTTACACTACCTACAAAAAAATGTATGACCACACTGTTACAATAATTAAAAAAACATGAACAAATTGGTTTACACTACCTATGACCACACTATTACAATAATGAAAAAAACATGAACAAATTGGCTTACACTACCTTTGACCACACTATTACAATAATGAAAGACAACATAAAAATGGACAGTACAATAGCAGAATCAATGAATGATCATAGTTGGTTAAAGATCACTAAATATAACTGAAATATTGTAGAAAGTGGCTATAAACACCATAACCCTGACCCATACCCTAAAGACCGTTACTCTTTTCAAATTAAATCACAACTTATATTTAGATTTAAACATCTTAAGAAATTAATGGTGTTCATGGGAGACCAGAGTAAATAGGTATGGTGAGCCACTAGTGTAATATAGACTGACCTCGTGTTGTTGACATTGTAGGGAGACCAGAGTAAATAGATATGGTGAGCCACTAGTATAATATAGACTGACCTCGTGTTGTTGACATTGTATGGAGACCAGAGTAAATAGGTATGGTGAGCCTCTAGTGTAATATAGACTAACCTCGTGCTGTTGACATTGTACGGGGACCAGAGTAAATAGGTATGGTGAGCCTCTAGTGTAATATAGACTGACCTCGTGTTGTTGACATTGTATGGAGACCAGAGTAAATAGGTATGGTGAGCCTCTAGTGTAATATAGACTGACCTCGTGTTGTTGAAATTGTATGGAGACCAGAGTAAATAGGTATGGTGAGCCTCTAGTGTAATATAGACTGACCTCGTGTTGTTGACATTGTAGGGGGACCAGAGTAAATAGGTATGGTGAGCCTCTAGTGTAATATAGACTGACCTAGATTTGTTGGGGACCTGGGTGGCTCAATGAGTTAGGTCGTTGGATCTAACAACTCATACAAGCCTATCACCAATACGCGTGGGTTCGCGCCCGGCTCGCAGCCGCATGTGATAAAGTTTGCCAGTTGTTTGCCCATGGTCGGTGGTTCTCTCCAGGTACTCCGGCTTCCTCCACCACTAAAACTGGTCGCCATGATATAACTGAAATATTTCTGAAAGTGGCGTTAAACACAAAACATCAATCAATCAATCAATCAATCCTAGTTTTGTTGACATTGGAGGAAGACCAGAGTAAATAGGTATTGTGAGCCTCTAGTGCAAAATAGAACAGCCTCGTTTTGTTGATATTAGAGGAGTTGTTGACCATAACTGCTTAAGCTTTAGTTTCATAATTTGTGAGCGAGGATTTTACGACCGGTTTCACCATTGACATACATCAACTTGGTCTTTTTGTTATTTTGTTTTCTATATATGACAATTGACAATTGTGAAGATACCAAATAGATAATCAGACTTTTTATTACATAATGACTATAAATATCCGTACATTAGCTAAGTAAAGTCTAGAAGTCAATAGATAATGGTATTCACCTGCTGAGAGTAATATTCACCGGATGAGGTCATAAGCATCATAGTATATATATGTAATAAAACAATTTGGATAGCCGCCATCAAAAACCAAATAGTCAGTCAGTTAGGTTGGTCAACAACCTTATGCACTCTGCCATCCAGACCTATATGGATGTTAAATAGCAGGAATGTACAAGGTATTGCCTGTATACATGACTTCAATTGATTATCTTGTTTTATACTAATGGTAGCGAGTGCTAATGTTGTATATAAGAGCGAACCAATTTTGTATGATGCCAATATCAAAATGATTTGGTGTGCCAAGAAAGATTACTGTTAATCTAATTTAGTCTGTTGCTGGATCTTGTCTGTATGGTGATACATTTGTCAATAAATTGACAATTATTGGTTAATTTTCTTTTGCTTAATTTATTGCTTTATTTATTTTATTTAATCTTTTGTGAATAGACTTACCATAATTACACATACAGAGTATGCGATATGTACTGATATAATACAAGTTTCAACATACCAAAGGGGTAATCAGAAACCGTAAATCAAATGACAGTCAATGCAATGGCCAAAAGGAAAAGGACTAGCAATAACTGCTTACCCTTCGCGAGCACATGAGTTCATCCCCGCTTTTTCTTTATCCTCGGTTTCTCTGGATTGTCCAATTTTTATTGCCCCTTTGCCTGTTCTGTAATATTTATATGCATAAATGTGTTGGTACAATTGTTTGTATCAGGTCTCGTTCGTTCTGTAAACCACATCTTTGTCGGCGATATCAAAGTTAAAGGACCCGGGTGGCTGAATGAGTTAGGTAGTTGGATTACCCAACAACTAATACACAAGCCTATCACCAATACGGCGTGGGTTTGCGCCCGTCTTTGTAAATTGCAAAAAAGGGTGCATTCGACTCGCAGCTGCAAGTGATAAAGTTTACCGGCTGCTTGCCCATGGTCGATGGTTGTTTCCGGGTACTCCGGCTTCTTCCACCACAAAAACTGGTCGCCATGGTATAGCTACAATATTTCTGAAAGTTGCGTTAAGGAAATATTCAATTAGACAACTAAATTGCCTGCCCCTTTTGGCATTCTCTAATGCTTATTTACAGATACAACACACATATAAAGCAAGATAAGTTTATTTATTACAGTATTCCAGACAGAAAGAAATAAAGACTATAAAATGATTAATGTTGTGGGTATTGTATATCCATTAATAACAGAATAATGATAATACTATAATAAGTTCTCAGTTAAATATGTTAACATTAACAGAATATTTTACGTAAAATCAGACGTAAAACATTCCTAGAATAGACATTTTTCCAACGGAAGTGAATTGGACTGTCTTATGATCATAATTCTTCTTACATAACCAAACATGTATGAATTTTGTCCATCCTTATGGGTGAGTTTGTCTTATTTTAGAAAACAGAGGTTACTATATATGTACATAGTAGGAAATTCTTCTGGATGATACAAGACACAGGAAGTGAGTAAATAGTAGTTGTATAAAAGTCCATAATCAATAGCAGAGTTTCATGTCAGTCATCATTGGTGGCCCATTATCACTGAAATTAAACATATTTAACTTTACAATGTGAAGGTTCGTTTTCTCTGAAATTGAACATGTTTATATTTACACAGTGAAGGTCCGTTTTCTCTGAAATTGAACATGCTTATCTTTACAATGTGAAGGTGCGTTTTCTCTGAAATGAACATGTGTATCTTTATAATGTGAAGGTTCGTTTTCTCTGATTTTGAACATGTTTATCTTTACAATGTGAATGTCCGTTTTCTCTGCAACTGAACATATGTATCTTTATGTGAATGTTCATTTTTCATGAAATTGAAATGTACTTTACAATGTGAAGGTTAGATTTCTATTAATTTGAACAAATGCAGGATTACGACCTGGAGGTCTGTTTTCACGGAAATATGAGTTCATTTCATATTACTACCGCTATATGATAACGTCCGGTGGACGCAAAATAGTATAGGAAGTAGTGGCATTTGAATATTATTGAATAACACTGTTTTCTTCACATATTCAAGTTTCAGTTTTCTTCAATAACCGACTCGGTCCTCCCCTTGTACGGAACAAATCAATTACACTCCAGTTAATGAAGTGTACATAAAAGTAGAAACGTAGAGAAAACTGAGGAGGCATCAACTATGGACAATCCAAAGACGAAGGACACAAGACACAGAACGAAGAAAAACTCGACTCCACTAATAAGTGAGAGCCTCCTGTTTCATGAATATATACAACAGATCTTGGTGAGCAACATCGTGTTATCTCTATCTCACTGTACATGCGACATTTCTGAAGAAATAAGTTACAGGTGTGTTGGTATACCATACACTGCACTTTATATGTATATTGCTACATTATTCGCCATTTTATTGTTTTAGTTTAGAGATGGAATACTTGCTTGTGGTATAAACTTGTACAGACTTTGAGTGTAGTTCCTTATTTGCTGTGTATTCTAATAGTGACACTACGTGACAATCTTGATACAATAACAGATAACAAAAGCACAACTATTTTGGTATATATTAATAACATTAATTTGACCCTAGCTGGTAGTCGGAATATTACGTACAAGTATCAAAATAGTTTATCGTTCAATATCTCGGTCAAATAAGCAATAGTTTAAAGATGATTATTAATGTATTGATAAGAACTTTGTATTTGGGATGATATTGTTTGCTGTATTCTATAGTAAACCTGTCATGATGACATAGTTGACATAAAGTAGAAAGAGGTGCCGCAAGTTTAACATTCGATCAATCAAAGAAATCGTGTCGTTTTTACCTGATGTTCTATATGGTTGCCAGTACGTAACTAAGACTACAAAAAGTTTCTGATCATACATATGAAGGGTCACATAATCAACGTGTTCAAAATGCAAATGCTGACACTCCAAAGTCATAAGTCACCTGACTGAAAAATGATTTTATTCTATATATTTCGTAGTATATTTATAAACACAATTTTATGTCCAAAGGGCAAAAGTACCTTTGTTGATCGTCTGTGATTCTATAGATTAACAACATGTTCAGCTTGCCTTCCCACACGTGAAGTCTGACCATCCTTGCTATTTCACAAAAGTTCCATTACATTGTTATGAAAGGTGGAATTTATTGGTACAATTAGGGTATAAAGCCACTCGCAACATGATATGTTATTTTTCTGATATCTTCTTACTAATTGGTTAAAAACTAATATACAGCATATTTAATATATATACTACAGAATAATGTATATTATAAAACAGGACAAAACTTACAGTTTATCTATCACCACTGCCATCAGGGTGTACTCTCAGTATAAGGTCGTTCTCCATAATAATTACCGCTAAAGCGAAACATTATAAACAAAATATGATCACTTTCGTATTTATTCATCAATGATAGTTTGTCTTCACTTGATTAAGAAATATGAACAGCATTGGTTTGTTTAGTTCCAATACAAAAACATTTTGTTCCAATACTTTAGTATTTTTGACGTGCGGTACAAGAAATTATTTTATTACTATGATTGGCTAACGGAAGGTAGATGAAAAGATGAACAGACGATACAATAGACAAAAGAAAACGAACAAACACTGGTCTACAAAGCACTATACAGAAAAGTCTGAGAAACACATCTAGTTACTATCAATGTTTCTTTATACAGTCAAACCTGTATTAAGAGGTCACCTTTGGGACGAAGAAAAAGTGACCTTATAAAACATGTGATCTCTTAAAAGAGGTTCAATTCATATGAAGTTTTCAATGACAGGACAAGAAAAAGGTGACCTTTTAATACAGGTGACTGCATGAGCACATTTGACTGTATATTTATATATATTTGCTTTGAAAATGTTTGAATATACATAGTGTGTAGTATATCGTGGGTACGATCCTCGGTTCGGTTAGAGCAAATACTAAAAATGGCATTGGCTTTTTTCTTTTTTTTTCTTTTTTTGTTAGCATGCAGCACTACATACAAGGTAAGAAAAACCAGTTTTACTTGTAATATAATAGTAAGATGCGAATTGTTGTTTTTCTATATATTATTAAGAAGTGGCACAATCAACAACATAATCTAGATTTCAATATTAAAACGTAGATGAGAAATACGATGTGAAAACAGCCTTTTTAATCTTACCCTGGTCCATAGTTACAAACAAGGAATTCCCAATACTCGTTCCAGGAGTAATCATTAAGATTATCCATTGAAGGGCACTTGGCTACTCCACATCCTAAGGCATTACTGTTAGCCCATATTATCTATAATTATCAGAAGTATAGAAATAAGATCTGTAACATATGTTACAGAACAATCATAATCATTGTTACAATAGACAACAGAGTGCTACTTGTGATTCCAGCTGTATAGAGAAGGTCACGTTCTTTAACTCGTACACGACAACTCAAACTATTAGCATAACTGGGGTTTCTTTTTCTATGATGTAATTTAGAGACAAGACGTAACATTTTTGCTGCATCAGCTGGGCTCCATAAAATGAGCCACATTGTGAAGAAAGCCTCCATGGGCGCGATGAATGAATTTCTACCTATGCAATAGTATCTGTCATCAATTAAGTTTCCCAAGTTCCATTACCATCCATGGCAAAGTATTATCACTCATGTGATCAAGTTTATCAGAGACTTTAACCACTCAATAAAGGTCGGTCTTTTGTTTCTGAACCACTGTGGTTCCTTTCACAAATCAAATATACCACCACGACGTAATTAACAAATTGTTGAAAAGGGCACTAAACGCCAATAATGCACAATTCAATCATAAATGAGAACTGTAAACTTGAATATTTGAAAATTGGTTATTGGCATTGAAAGCCACTTTCAACATTAGATTCAGATTTATTGGGGAAGGCATCCTGTACGGAGAAAACTACTGATCTGTTGTATCTATTTCAAAGCATCATGGGCATGAATCAAACAAACAAATAGTATTCCAGAAACGTGTCGAGGGAATTAAATTTGAAGTATATTTTCTTAATACAAATCATACATCGCTAAATTATACAATGTTTAACTATCATCGCGTCGAAATTTCATATAAATACCTGAGTGTAATGACCACAAGTCTGGGTACTGCATTTACCGGAATAGCCCTGGTCATAATGGTATCCATCCTTTTCGTTGTCCCATGCTGTAAACCCACCTTCAACAACTCCATTGCTCACTATACCTAAAATATTGTAATATTGTAAAAACAAAATACTGTGAAACTAATAAGCATTTCGAATGTCAGTTCATTATGGGTAATATGTGTATTTACTTAACTAGAAACTGTGTAAAATGGCGCTATGTAAAATGACTTCATTGAGATACGGAATCACAGACCCAATAGTCAAAGCAACAACAGTAAAACAAAACAAATTGAAAATAAGTGAAATAACAAAAGAGGAGACAACACATATTCCCACAAAAAACTGAACGTTTAACCATGTGCTTCTGGGGGATGCTCTCCTGCCTCTACCGGAAGCAAATGTTTTAGATATCTTGCAAAAAAAATTAAAATGGGATCGTATGCTCAATTCATTTCAATTGGATCTGAAAATAGTCCAACAACTAGTAAGTGACTTTAAAAAGATGATCATACCAACTCACAAAGAGAGATAACTGTGCTTTGTAAATGCTGTTTTGATTCCTTTTATATCATAGTATTGTAACTAAATGTAGGGGATAATAGGGTTGATTAATATTATTTTCACATTCATTGGTGCGTTTAGAAGACCATCGTGTAGATAATGCAAGAGTAAAAGTGTATCCATAGTAACAGGGTTATTGTCATAATTCACATGTTTCAGATTACAGATTTTAAGACTCTTCCGAACACAAGCGTTTTTTCGCGGAACAAAAGAAAGTCAAAGCTATACATAAAAAGGCTGACTTATATCATATAAAACTTAACATTGACATAGTAGAACATCCTAACAAAAGTGGTTTTATATATATATTGCTTTGGTTATCTATCAAACTTTTACCAATTGTTGTGTTATGATTACCAACCATTTACTTTTCCAATTATAGATAAGTGTTATACCAGCAGTTCTTTTATGAAAAAAAAAACACATATCCAGGGCAACTGATAGCGCATTATACAGAACTGATTGTGGTAGTTACCTTGGCGATAAGGCCAAAATGTTTTTTATTTGCCCCCTTTGCTATCTTTTATTTATGTTTATGCAGCCAAAATAGCTTGGTTACAATGCACTATATTTCAAAGAATACATACGCTGGATACATTCAATCAAATCGTCTATTAAAAATATCATAAGAGCATAATTATTATTGTAGTATAATGGTTTCGAAATTCACATTCGATGTCACTGGGTTAGGGTAAGTGTGTTCAAAACCACTTTCAATGAGTGATAAAATGAGAGGTCATTTATATTGCTGTTTAAGATCACATACTAATGGGATAATCGTAAACGATAAATTGAAGCACAGACAATACAATCGTCAAATGAAAAATGACAGACAATGACCTACAAAACACTACACAGAAGACGAAATAATGAGCACCACGAACCCCACTATAACCCGGGGGTGACATTATGTGCTCCGGAAGGGTTAGCAGTACCTTTGCCACTAGTGACACAAATGGTGTTGGACACTAGTACATGTAAATAAGTTTATATTATCACTCCTTTAACTCAACTAAAACAACCTACTTGTTTGTACATAGATGTTCTCTCCTACATACGAGTATTACTCCTTTAACTCAACTAAAAACAACCTACTTGTTTGTACATAGATGTTCTCTACTACATACGAGTATTACTCTTTTAACTCAACTAAAAACAACCTACTTGTTTGTACATAGATGTTCTCTCCTACATACGAGTATTACTCCTTTAGCTCAACTAAAAACAACCTACTTATTTGTACATAGATGTTCTCTCCTACATACGAGTATTACTCCTTTAGCTGATCTAAAACAACCTACTTGTTTGTACATAGATGTTCTCTCCTACATACGAGTATTACTCCTTTAACTCAACTGAAAACAACCTACTTGTTTGTACATAGATGTTCTCTCCTACATACGAGTATTACTCCTTTAACTCAACTAAAAACAACCTACTTGTTTGTACATAGATGTTCTCTCCTACATACGAGTATTAATCTTTTAACTCAACTAAAAACAACCTACTTGTTTGTACATAGTTGTTCTCTCCTACATACGAGTATTACTCTTTTAACTCAACTAAAAACAACATACTTGTTTGTACATAGATGTTCTCTCCTACATACGAGTATTAATCTTTTAACTCAACTAAAACAACCTACTT
>MJUT01055254.1:19996-35311 GCA_002080005.1 Gigantidas platifrons
TTAAACCAAAGACTTTTAAATTATTTGGCTTTTCTTTGTGTTTTTACTCTGAGTACACATAATAAAGTTATTCCAGAAACGCTTTGAGCGCACTAAATTTGATACCTACGTTTTCATTACTATCACATGGTCGATACTTCTGCTAGTGGACTTATAATCCCGGTTCATTAATTGTGATACCTACGTTTTCATTACTATCACATGGTCCATGCTTCTACTAGTGGACTTATAATCCCGGTTCATTAATTGTGATACCTACGTTTTCATTACTATCACATGGTCGATACTTCTACTAGTGGACTTATAGTTCCGGTTCATTAATTGTGATACCTACGTTTCTATTACTATTACATGGTCGATACTTCTGCTAGTGGACTTATAGTCCCGGTTCATTAATTGTGATACCTACGTTTCCATTACTATCACATGGTTGATACTTCTGCTAGTGGACTTATAGTCCCGGTTCGCATCATACATGGTAATTGTTTTGGCACTGATATGGATTACTGAATTCACCCCTTGTTTTAGTAGGATTCGTGTTGCTCGATCTTTAGTTTTCTGTGTATTGTTTTGTAGATCGTTGTTTGTTCTTTTGATCATTGTATTGTCTGTCCTTCTGCCATTTACGGTTTTTGATTACCTCTTTGGTATTTTCAAACTTTGCTCTGGGCATTAAATACAGTGATGGTCAATGAAAACGCAGATATCTTATTAATTGTAAACCACGCCTTCATGGAATAACATCCATCATGAACGCTTGGTCAAATGATTGGAATTTGAATTTGAATTTGGATTTTGGTGTTTGACGCCACTTTCAGCAATATTTCAGCTATATCATGGTGACGAGTTTTAGTGGTGGAGGAAGCTGGAGTACCCGGAGAGAACCACCAACCATGGGAAAGTAACTGTTAAACTTTATATCACTACTTGAAGCTGCGAGTCGAGTGCACCCTTTTTTGTAATTTACAAAGCTGGGCGCGAACCCACGCCGTATTGTCATAGGCATGTATGAGTTGTTAGATCCAGCGACTTAACTCATAGAGCCACCCGTGCCCCTCAAATGATTGGAAAGTCAAAACAATTCAATATTATCAACATACGAACAACAACTTCTCATATCAATTCATTAAACATAAAAATTACCACGACATTAAGATATAGTGTTGGAAATCCAGATCTTGGTTTGGGAGAGCCTCAATGTTTTTTTTCGTGGGGGGGAGGGGGTAAGCCGGTTATCGGTTAATGGGATGTCAATCCCCCTCATGAGAATAGGATCTTTCCAACGGAAATATAGATATTAACAATCAATAAAATAAATCCTATGCAGATTCGCTTCCACTCTAGAAGACCACATCCTATCACACAATGAATACCTGCATCAACATAGACAATGCAATAGTATGTTCAATGTATGCTCATAGCTAGGAAGGTAGAACCATTCTTCGTCTTTGATAATGATATAGATTGACAGAGTGATTAAATTATGATTGATGTAAAGTATGCAAAACAAATATCATTTCGGAATGTTTTAGGTTTGTAAGAAAAAATTGTGGTTCACCAAATCTTTTCATTCTAAAAAGTAGAAATAAATATTTGATTGTCGCCGATATAATTATTATGTTATTAAAACAAACGTTATTAAAGCCTACCATAGTCTTCATATCCGATGCCGGAGGACTAACAGACTGACGGGCCACGTTGTGAAGATTCAAAATGTTGTCTCTCTCAGCAGCTGTCAATGTACTACCAGTTGACCTACTCTGCAGATCCATGGAGTGGGTAGCGTGCACAGTTTGACCTTTCAGGTTAATGTGTTTGGAGTCGTCGTTTGTCTTCTCATCACTGTTTGGATCGTGGTGTCTTGTGGCTTCAGTGGGTTTAATTCTGGTAATAAGTGATAGTAATTCGTCTTCTATCCTGCTGGCTGGTGAACACAATACATTCACCACAAAGACAGAAATAAGTAAGACAGCAAATTGATATTTCATATTGTCTTTCTGTATGCATGTGAAAATCATCTGACGAGTGCAATCTGCTTTCTTGCAAAAGGACTATTTATACTAACATGAGATACGTTATTAATATCGCAATTACCTAATATTTGTAAAGCACTTAATTTAATGTTTTTAATTTTCAAAATTAATACGTTATTTACATTTTTTTCTTAATATTCTTTAAAAAATGAATTACTTTCTTGTATGATGATCGTGACATAATAAAGAGATATATATCGCTTCATGTGTTTTGAACCATCTTGTCATTTACAAACAACGCAGTTGGTAACTTGGATCGTATCGTACCTACAATATTGGTCAAATAGATTCAATGATGTATTCTCTGTATTTATTAAATTAAAAATATATGTTTGCATTAAAAAATTCTTATTCACATGTCAGCACTATTCTTTAAAACAAATTCACATCTCCCACGGTAAAGGTATTGAAAAATACGCATGTTCTGAAATGTTCCTTTGTCCTATTAAAATTAAAAATACAAAATGTGCTTAAAAATTAGCTTCCTCCCATCATTATAGTGCATAGTATCTACAAAAGATACTACAACACTTGACTATTATAATGAATTATTGTATTATACAAAAATATTGTTATGATGAAAAGAAATCATTTCAATGCAGTTATTAGTCTAGTGTTACATTAAATAATATACTTTATATATATATATATATATATATTTATTCTATTCTTGCTTATTATTTTAATTTATTTGTCACTTCATATTGAATTGCATATAAGTATGTGTGAAGCGTGAAATTACTTTTTAACTGTTTAAGTAGGAAAACCATGGTAACATGAAGCCATGCAATATCACATCTAAGTCGTTGATTATTGCACGGCTCTCTGAGAGTAATAAAAGTACAGTCCAGATTTAAAGTGTGCAATATCTCGTATCTGCGTGTATTATTTTAAAGTTCTTAGCTGTTGCTTATATTCTGGTATATAACCCATAGAAAGATCAAAGAAAAACAATGCATTCATGTTGCAACAACCAATAATGTACAATGCATACATACTTTGCAGAGTAGAACAGGGATCATTAAAGCTATTTGAGACAAGTAGATGATGTGGACGATTAATTAACAAAAAAAAACAAGAGAGTCTATGTCAACCTTCTTCCATGGTGAAAAATTCATATATTTATTTTACTATTTAAAGGTCAACTTGACATCAAGTACTAAAAGTACAGTATATGTCATTGCCCTTTCTTAAATTATTTCTTAATTTTTTCACTAACATTATCAGAACAGAAAAATGATAACAATAATAATAATAATAATAAATTATTTATTTATAGAGGGCTACACAGTTTAATACCATGTCATTTGTAGTTAGATTAGTTCAGCATATATTTTTCTTAGTGAAAAAGGAGAGGGCTTTACAAATTGTTCATAATAATGACATATTAGAAACAAAAAATGACACGAGCCTTTAAAAAATATATTATATAATACTTTTGTCTTCAAATAGTTTGATAAAGTAACTTTTTGCACGTATTATTTATTAAATATGAAAAGAATTGTTTTGAAAGCTCATATACTTCATTTCATACCCAGGATATAGAATGAAATAGCTTGTGCTAAGCACTAATCAATTAATGATTTAAGATCTCTAGCATTCATGTATAAATTTTAAGCTAAGAATGTATTGTGTAGGTCGACCCAAGTGAGTCTATTCCCATATGGTCAGAACTGTAGGTCTACGTCCTAACAATACCCATAATATACACCTACACAATTACATAAATTAAATGAGAAACAAAAAATGTCACACGGCCGTTACAAAATCTAATCTCAAAATCGTAGAAAGAAGCAAAATCGATACCCTAACACATTCTTCTGGCTTGGTACAGGCACTTAAATGAAAAGTGGCGGGGCTAAAATAGTTTTATGGACTCACACCTTCCCTCGTAGTGAGTTGAAGCTGTCATGCAAGTGCTTTCCACTTGTGAGTAAAATACCAACGCATATAACAGGGGTGAACAGCATAAATGACAGACTGTCGAGAGTTAAATTTTGTAGCAAAATTCGAAGACAGTTCAAGTTAAGAGTAATAAAACACAGACTTGCACTATTTTTTCTTAATCATCTGTTCTTTAAAATGTCTCTTCCATTCCTTATTTCACCTGTATTAGTAATTAAAATAAATTAAACGAGTGGGAGACGGTCTACATTTATTTAACAGTTTATAAAATATTCTACAATTAAACCTACAAATATTTGTTCACATTTTTTAATTAAATTATATAAATATTTACCTTTCTCACGATTTCTTAATTTATTTATTTATTCACATCGTTCGTAGGAAACACTTGCATTAATTAATTGGGCGAGACAGTAAATTCATGATTTCCCCCCCCCCCAAAATAGGTAAAAATCAAACAAATTATAATATATATGTATCTATTAAGTATATAAGTAATTATTTCCCCCTTATAGGGCCATTAAATTAATGGCATATACGAACGATGTGAATAAATAAATTAAGAAATCGTGAGAAAAGTAAAAATATGTAAAAGAAATAACAACTTTGGTTTGGGGTTTTATCTGGGGAGGGGACATTAACCAAATAGAAAGGAAAGTTTGCTGTTTGGGAGTAGAAAAAGGGGGCATGGGTATGATTAACATACAATAATTTATTGACAGTAAAAGAATTAAGCTTATATACCGAATTTTACATGAACCATTAGAAAGTTGGAATGCGATTGGTAAGTATTGGCTCGTAAGTTAGAAATAAAGTTTAATGAAAAATATTTTGTATGCAAGTGCTCTAATGTATCAACTCTAAATTTGAATATATTACCAATTTTTACAAAATATGTATCCAATCATGGTCAAAATTACAGGAACTTATTCAATTGTGTAATAATGACATTGATTCCATTCTAAAAACCAGAATATTTTGTAACTCTTCAATAACATTTAAAAACAAACCAATAGTGTTTACTTCGTTTCTGCAAAGTAACTTACGAACTATAAATGATATATGGGATTCAAATAATAAAAATTTTAAAAGTTGTCAAGATATATACAATTTATTAATCGATAGGAGAAACTGTATTTCAGAGTTTTCTAAGATAAAAAAGCAATCCCCGAAAAGTTCA
Source organism: Gigantidas platifrons (assembly GCA_002080005.1). NCBI lineage: Eukaryota > Metazoa > Mollusca > Bivalvia > Mytilida > Modiolidae > Gigantidas > Gigantidas platifrons. The sequence goes on from MJUT01055254.1 coordinate 25,115, forward strand.
TAAAAATCTTAAAAGGTGAAACTACAATAGTACCAGAACGTAGAGTTACCTTTAATATCAACGATAAGCTAGCTTTTTTTAACGATTCAAATACAACTATATCACCTGATCAATTGAAAATAAAAATAATCCAGGGAATCTTTAAACAAAATATAAAACCAAAATGTCAGACTAAATGGGAAGAACAGTACAATGGTAATATTGATTGAACACAAATTTGGACAAAATTAAAGACAATCAAAGTTACTAATAAGGTCAAAGAATTCCAATGGAAATGTCTCCATAATATAAATTATACAGAACATAGATTGAAAAAAATGAATTTATCAAACGGAAAGTGCCACCTCTGTCAAATAAGAGACAACGATGAAACGATGCAGCATCTATTTTTTAAATGTCCTTCTGTGAAGAAAATTATTAAAGAAATAGAAGCGATTTTTAACAGATCTGGATTAATATATAATATAGAAATCAATGAATCAAATATTATGTTAGGGCTATATGAGGGTGATGATTTATATGTCATTTTTAATACTGTAATATTTATTTCAAAGTGGGAAATATGGAAAATACGTAACAAGGTGAAATATAACCAATCCCGAATTGGAAATCAAACAATTTTTAACACTTGGAAAAATAATTTAAAAAAACATTTACAATGCACATTACAAACTTCTCATATTAATGAAATTGATAAAAACAAATTAGAGCTTATTCGGAATAACATATGATTATTTATTATTTATGAACATATAGCTAATGAATGGTAATAATTGTATCGTCTAATTGTGTATATTATGACGAATTATGAAATGTAAAAGCAAATGAATATGAAATAGGTTTAAGTGGACTTTTTTTTCCTTTTTTTCACTTGCTACCCCTGGACAAGTGAAATTGATGACAGGTACCCTTAATGTGCGCTCCTGCGCCATCAAGGTTATTGTAAACAGGAGATTTTGAATAAATTATAATATAATAAAAAAAAAAAAATGTTTACAAATATTTGTAGGTTTAATTGTAGAATATTTTATAAACTGTTAAATAAATGTAGACCGTCTCCCACTCATTTAATTTATTTTAATTACAAATACAGGTGAAATGATGCGAACCGGGACTATAAGTCCACTAGCAGAAGTATCGACCATGTGATTGTAATGGAAACGAAGGTATCACAATTAATGAACCGGGACTATAAGTCCACTAGCAGAAGTATCGACCATGTGATAGTAATGTAAACGTAGGTATCACAATTAATGAACCGGGACTATAAGTCCACTAGCAGAAGTATCGACCATGTGATAGTAATGAAAACGTAGGTATCAAATTTAGTGCGCACAAAGCGTTTCTGGAATAACTTTATTATGTGTACTCAGAGTAAAAACACAAAGAAAAGCCAAATAATTTAAAAGTCTTTGGTTTAAACATATTTTATTGATGAATTACATATTACATTTTTTTTCAACAATACAATATAACATAGGATTGAGAAACAAGCGTAACGCTTATATTAATCCGTTTCCTATAAAAGTCTTTGGGATGAAGAAACCCAAAGAGTACAAACAAGATGACAAAAATCAGTTTCCTTTCCATAAGTTGTATTATAGTTTTGAATATCCTTTAAGGGGCAATCCAGAATGGACATTCTAGAGTCTCAAGGCACTGAACAAATACAAAGAAAAAAAAAGACAACACACACAGTGAAAGTGTGAGATGTAGGATGTCTACGATTAATCTTCTAATTTAATTGCAGAGTTGGAGCATCGAGTTGGCATCCATTGCTCAAAACTACGCCGATCAATGCAAGTGGGCACATAACAGTGACAGATCATCAGCATCTTCTACATACTCGTATGTAAGAGAGAACATCTATGTACAAACAAGTAGGTGGTTTTCAATTGAGTTAAAAGATTAATACTCGTATGTAGGAGAGAACATATATGTACAAACAAGTAGGTTGTTTTTAGTTGAGTTAAAGGAGTAATACTCGTATGTAGGAGAGAACATCTATGTACAAATAAGTAGGTTGTTTTAGTTGAGTTAAAGGAGTAATACTCGTATGTAGGAGAGAACATCTATGTACAAACAAGTAGGTTGTTTTAGTTGAGTTAAAGGAGTAATACTCGTATGTAGGAGAGAACATCTATGTACAAATAAGTAGGTGGCTTTTATTTGAGTTAAAAGATTAATACTCGTATGTAGGAGAGAACATCTATGTACAAACAAGTAGGTGGTTTTTAGTTGAGTTAAAGGAGTAATACTCGTATGTAGGAGAGAACATCTATGTACAAATAAGTAGGTTGTTTTAGTTGAGTTAAAAGATTAATACTCGTATGTAGGAGAGAACATCTATGTACAAACAAGTAGGTGGTTTTTATTTGAGTTAAAGGAGTAATACTCGTATGTAGGAGAGAACATCTATGTACAAACAAGTAGGTTGTTTTCAGTAGAGTTAAAGGAGTAATACTCGTATGTAGGAGAGAACATATATATGTACAAACAAGTAGGTTGTTTTCAGTTGAGTTAAAGGAGTAATACTCGTATGTAGGAGAGAACATCTATGTACAAACAAGTAGGTTGCTTTTATTTGAGTTAAAAGAGTAATACTCGTATGTAGGAGAGAACATCTATGTACAAACAAGTAGGTGGTTTTCAGTTGAGTTAAAGGAGTAATACTCGTATGTAGGAGAGAACATCTATGTACAAACAAGTAGGTTGTTTTTAATTGAGTTAAAAGATTAATACTCGTATGTAGGAGAGAACAATTATGTACAAACAAGTAGGTTGTTTTTAGTTGAGTTAAAAGAGTAATACTCGTATGTAGGAGAGATCATCTATGTACAAACAAGTAGGTTGTTTTTAGTTGAGTTAAAAGATTAATATTCGTATGTAGGAGAGAACATCCATGTACAAACAAGTAGGTAGTTTTTAGTTGAGTTAAAGGAGTAATACTCGTATGTAGGAGAGAACATCTATGTACAAACAAGTAGGTTGTTTTTAGTTGAGCTAAAGGAGTAATACTCGTATGTAGGAGAAAACAACTATGTACAAACAAGTAGGTTGTTTTTAGTTGAGTTAAAGGAGTAATACTCGTATGTAGGAGAGAACATCCATGTACAAACAAGTAGGTTGCTTTTAGTTGAGTTAAAAGATTAATACTCGTATGTAGGAGAGAACAAATATGTACAAACAAGTAGGTTGTTTTTAGTTGAGTTAAAATAGTAATACTCGTATGTAGGAGAGAACATCTATGTACAAACAAGTAGGTTGTTTTTAGTTGAGTTAAAAGAGTAATACTCGTATGTAGGAGAGAACATCTATGTACAAACAAGTAGGTTGTTTTAGTTGAGTTAAAGGAGTAATACTCGTATTTAGGAGAGAACATCTATGTACAAATAAGTAGGTTGTTTTCAGTTGAGTTAAAGGAGTAATACTCGTAATTAGGAGAGAATATCTATGTACAAATAAGTAGGTGGTTTTCAGTTGAGTTAAAAGAGTAATACTCGTATGTAGGAGAGAACGTCTATGTACAAATAAGTAGGTTGTTTTTAGTTGAGTTAAAAGAGTAATACTCGTATGTAGGAGAGAACATCTATGTACAAACAAGTAGGTTGTTTTTAGTTGAGTTTAAAGAGTAATACTCGTATGTAGGAGAGAACATCTATGTACAAACAAGTAGGTTATTTTTAGTTGAGTTAAAGGAGTAATACTCGTATGTAGGAGAGAACATATATGTACAAACAAGTAGGTTGTTTTCAGTTGAGTTAAAGGAGTAATACTCGTATGTAGGAGAGAACATCTATGTACAAACAAGTAGGTTGTTTTCAGTTGAGTTAAAGGAGTAATACTCGTATGTAGGGGAGAACATCTATGTACAAACAAGTAGGTTGTTTTTAGTTGAGTTAAAGGAGTAATACTCGTATGTAGGAGAGAACATCAATGTACAAACAAGTAGGTTGTTTTTAGTTGAGTTAAAGGAGTAATACTCGTATGTAGGAGAGAACATCCATGTACAAACAAGTAGGTTGTTTTAGATCAGCTAAAGGAGTAATACTCGTATGTAGGAGAGAACATCTATGTACAAACAAGTAGGTTGTTTTAGATCAGCTAAAGGAGTGATACTCGTATGTAGGAGAGAACAACTATGTACAAACAAGTAGGTTGTTTTTAGTTGAACTAAAGGAGTAATACTCGTATGTAGGAGAGAACATCTATGTACAAACAAGTAGGTTGTTTTAGTTGAGTTAAAGGAGTGATAATATAAACTTATTTACATGTACTAGTGTCAAACACCATTTGTGTCACTAGTGGCAAATGTACTGCTAACCCTTCCGGAGCACATAATGTCACCCCCGGGTTATAGTGGGGTTCGTGGTGCTCATTCTTTCATCTTCTGTGTAGTGTTTTGTAGGTCATTGTCTGTCATTTTTCTTTTGACGATTGTATTGTCTGTGCTTCAATTTATCGTTAACGATTATCCCATTAGTATGTCATCTTAAACAGTAGTATAAATGACCTCTCATTTTATCACTCAATGAAAGTGGTGTTAAACATCCTTACCCTAACCCAGTGACCTCGAATGTGAATTTGGAAACAAATATACTACAATAATAATTATGCTCTTATGATATTTCTTAATAGACGATTTGATTGAATGTATCCAGCGTAAGTATTGTTTGAAATATAGTGCATTGTAACCAAGCTATTTTGGCTGCATAAACATAAATAAAAGATAGCAACGGGGGCAAATAAAAAACATTTTGGTCTTATCGCCAAGGTAACTACCACAATCAGTTCTGTATAATGCGCTATCAGTTGCCCTGGATATGTGTTTTATTTCCATAAAAGAACTGCTGGTATAACACTTATCTATAACTGGAAAAGTAAATGGTTGGTAATCATAACACAACAATTGGTAAAACTTTGATAGATAACCAAATCAATGTATATATAAAACCACTTTTGTAAGGATGTTCTACTATGTCAATGTTAAGTTTTATATGATATCAGTCAGCCTTTTTTATGTATAGCTTTGACTTTCTTTTGTTCCGCGAAACAACGCTTGTGTTCGGAAGAGTCTTAAAAATCTGTAATCTGAAACATGTGAATTATGACAATAACCCTGTTTCTATGGATACACTTTTACTCTTGTATTATCTACACGATGGTCTTCTAAACGCACCAATGAATGTGAAAATAGTATTAATCAACCCTATTATCCCCTACATTTAGTTACAATACTATGATATAAAAGGAATCAAAACAGCATTTACAAACCACAGTTATCTCTCTTTGTGAGTTGGTATGATCATCTTTTTAAAGTCACTTACTAGTTGTTGGACTATTTTCAGATCCAATTGAAATCAATTGAGCATACGATCCCATTTTAATTTTTTTTTGCAAGATATCTAAAACGTTTGCTTCCGGTAGAGGCAGGAGAGCATCCCCCAGAAGCACATGGTTAAACGTTCAGTTTTTTGTGGGAATATGTGTTGTCTCCTCTTTTGTTATTTCACTTATTTTCAATTTGTTTTGTTTTACTGTTGTTGCTTTGACTATTGGGTCTGTGATTCCGTATCTCAATGAAGTCATTTTACATAGCGCCATTTTACACAGTTTCTAGTTGAGTAAATACACATATTACCCATAATGAACTGATATTCGAAATGTTTATTAGTGTCACAGTATTTTGTTTTTCCAATATTACAATATTTTAGGTACAGTGAGCAATGGAGCTGTTGAAGGTGGGTTTACAGCATGGGACAACGAAAAGGATGGATACCATTATGACCAGGGCTATTCCGGTAAATGCAGTACCCAGCCTTGTGGTCATTACACTCAGGTATTTATATGAAATTTCGACGCGATGATAGTTAAACATTGTATAATTTAGCGATGTATGATTTGTATTAAGAAAATATACTTCAAATTTAATTCCCTCGACACGTTTCTGGAATACTATTTGTTTGTTTGATTCGTGCCCATGATGCTTTGAAATAGATACAACAGATCAGTAGTTTTCTCCGTACAGGATGCCTTCCCCAATAAATCTGAATCTAATGTTGAAAGTGGCTTTCAACGCCAATAACCAAATTTCAAATATTCAAGTTCTCAGTTCTCATTTATGATTGAATTGTGTATTATTGGCGTTTAGTGCCTTTTTAAGCAATTTGTTAATTACGTCGTAGTGGTATATTTGATTTGTGAAAGGAACCGCAGTGGTTCAGAAACAAAAGACGACCTTTATTGAGTGGTTAAAGTCTCTGATAAACTAGATCACATGAGTGATAATACTTTGCCATGGATGGTAATGGAACTTGGGAAACTTAATTGATGACAGATACTATTGCATAGGTAGAAATTTATTCATCGCGCCCATGGAGGCTTTCTTCACAATGTGGCTCATTTTATGGAGCCCAGCTGATGCAGCAAAAATGTTACGTCTTGTCTCTAAATTACATCATAGAAAAAGAAACCCAGTTATGCTAATCGTTTGAGTTGTCGTGTACGAGTTAAAGAACGTGACCTTCTTTATACTCTATACAGCTGGAATCACAAGTAGCACTCTGTTGTATATTGTAACAATGATTATGATTATAATATTTACAGATCTTATTTCCATACTTCTGATAATTATAGATAATATGGGCTAACAGTAATGCCTTAGGATGTGGAGTAGCCAAGTGCCCTTCAATGAAGAATCTTAATGATTACTCCTGGAACGAGTATTGGGAATTCCTTGTTTGTAACTATGGACCAGGGTAAGTTTAAAAAGGCTGTTTTCACATCGTATTTCTCATCTACGTTTTAATATTGAAATCTAGATATGTTGTTGATTGTGCCACTTCTTGATAAATGTAGAAAAACAACCATTCGCATCTTACTATTAGACTGCAAGTAAAACAGTCGTTTTTCTTACCTTGTATGTAGTGCTGCATGCTAACCAAAAAAAAACCAATGCCATTTTTAGTATTTGCTCTAACCGAACCGAGGATCGTACCCACGATATACTACACTCGAGGCGGGTACGAAATACATTACATCACGGAGGCGGATTGACATTTTTAAACCTATTTAACCCTTTCACATGTTTGTACCTGCCCCAAACCAGAACCTGGAAGTCAAATGTCGTGGCGTTTTTGTGTTCAGTGAGTTCAGTTAAGATGACACGCTGATTCCACCAATATCAACAAAACCTATATTGTATTTTATATTTAATATGTCATATTGTGGAAAATATTTAGTTTGTTTTTATAATTAAGAAATAAAAAATAGATTTTATGAAAGACGGTTAACCAATCACAACAAATAACAATAACTGCAACCATCTTTAATATACATTAATGTAAATATATGTTGCCCTGGCATGCCTATGAGACAGTGGCAACCTAGATGTTGTGTCTTTATGACAAGGGTGTATGGTGTTTAACGCACCTTTCAACAATGTTTCAGTTATATCGTGGTGCAGAAAATTGTCAAACTTTATCACACAATGTTGTACCGAGTACCATATGCATCTTTATTATAATCATGTCATAACGACAGCTAAAATGTGATATTTAATAGTTAAACTATGTATATTCAAACATTTTCAAAGCAAATATATATATATACAGTCAAATTTGCTCATGCAGTCACCTGTATTAAAAGGTCACCTTTTTCTTGTCCTGTCAATGAAAACTTCATATGAATTGAACCTCTTTTAAGAGATCACCTGTTTTATAAGGTCACTTTTTCTTGGTCCCAAAGGTGACCTCTTAATACAGGTTTGACTGTATAAAGAAACATTGATAGTAACTAAACGTGTTTCTCAGACTTTTCTGTATAGTGCTTTGTAGACCAGTGTTTGTTCGTTGTCTTTTGTCTATTGTATCGTCTGTTCATCTTATGTCTACTTTTCGTTAGCCAATCATAGCAATACAATAATTTCTTGTACCGCTTGTCAAAAATACCAAGGTATTGGAACAAAATGTTTTAGTATTGAAACTAAACAAACCAATAATTTTCATATTTCTTAATCAAGTGAAGACAAACTATCATTTATAAATAAATACGAAAGTGATCATATTTTGTTTATAATGTTTCGTTTTAGCGGTAATTATTATGGAGAACGACCTTATACTGAGAGTACACCCTGATGGCAGTGGTGATAGATAAACTGTAAGTTTTGTTCTGTTTTAAAATATACATTATTCTGTAGTATATATATTAAATATGATGTATATTGATTTTTAACCAATCAGTAAGAAGATATCAGAAACATAACATATCATGTTGCGAGTGGCTTTATTCCCTAATTGTACCAATAAATTCCACCTTTCATAACAATGTAATGGAACTTTTGTGAAATAGCAAGGATGGTCAGACTTCAAGTGTGGGAAGGCAAGCAAAACATGTTGTTAATCTATAGAATCACAGACGATCAACAAAAGTACGCTTACCCTTTGGACATAAAATTGTGTTTATACATATACTACGAAATATATAGAATAAAATTCTTTTTCAGTCAGGTGACTTATGAGTTTGGAGTGTCAGCATTTGCATTTTGAACACGTTGATTATGTGACCCTTCATATGTATGATCAAAAACTTTTTGTAGTCTTAGTTACGTACTGGCAACCATATAGAACATCAGGTAAAAACGAAACGATTTCTTTGATTGATCGAATGTTAAACTTGCGGCACCTCTTTCTACGTTATGTCAGCTATGTCATCATGACAGGTTTACTATAGAATACAGCAAACAATATCATCCCAAATACAAAGTTTTTATCAATACATTAATAATCATCTTTAAACTATTGCTTATTTGACCGAGATATTGAACGATAAACTATTTTGATACTTGTACGTAATATTCCGACTACCAGCTAGGGTCAAATTAATGTTATTAATATATACCAAAATAGTTGTGCTTTTGTTATCTGTTATTGTATCAAGCTTGTCACGTAGTGTCACTATTAGAATACACAGCAAATAAGGAACTACACTCAAAGTATGTACAAGTTTATACCACAAGCAAGTAGTCCATCTCTAAACTAAAACAATAAAATTGCGAATGATGTAGCAACATACATAGACAGTGCAGTGTATGGTAGACCTAACATACCTGTAACTTATTTTCTCGGATATGAAATGTTTAGCCTGTCGCATGTACAGTGAGATAGGGTTAACACGATTTTGCTCACGAAGATCTGTTGTATATATTCATGAAACAGGAAGATCTCACTTATTAGTGGGGTCGAGTTTTTCTTCGTTCTGTGTCTTGTGTCCTTCGTGTTTTGATTGTCCATAGTTGATGCCTCCTCAGTTTTCTCTACGTTTCTACTTTTATGTACACTTCATTAACTGGAGTGTAATTGATTTGTTCCGTACAAGGGGGGGACCGAGTCGGTTATTGAAGAAAACTGAAACTTGAATATGTGAAGAACACAGTGTTATTCAATAATATTCAAATGCCACTACTTCCTATAATATGTTGCGTCCACCGGACGTTATCATATAGCGGTAGCAGTATCAAATTCACTCATATTTCAGTGAAAACAGACCTTCAGATCGTATTGCTTCATTTGTTCAAATTAATAGAAATCTAACCTTCACATTGTAAAGTACATTTCAATTTCATGAAAAATGAACATTCCCATAAAGATTCAGTTGCAGAGAAAACGGACATTCACATTGTAAAGATAAACATGTTCAAAATCAGAGAAAACGAACCTTCACATTATAAAGATACACATGTTCATTTCAGAGAAAACGCACCTTCACAGTGTAAAGATAAACATGTTCAATTTCAGAGAAAACGGACCGTCACATTGTAAAGTTAAATATGTTTAATTTCAGTGATAATGGGCCACCAATGATGACTGACATGAAACTCTGCTATTGATTATGGACTTTTATACAACTACTATTTACTCACTTCCTGTGTCTTGTATCATCCAGAAGAATTTCCTACTATGCACATATATAGTAACCTCTGTTTTCTAAAATAAGACAAACTTATCCATAAGGATGGACAAAATCCATACATGTTTGGTTATGTAAGAAGAATTACGATTATAAGACAATCTAGTTCACTTCCGTTACAAAAATGTCTATTCTAGGAATGTTTTACGTCTGATTTTACGGAACATATTCTGTTAATGTTAATGTCGACATATCTAACTGAGAACTTATTATAGTATTATAATTATACTT
>MJUT01055262.1:4800-20280 GCA_002080005.1 Gigantidas platifrons
AACCAAACTTTGATAAAATAGTCATTGGATGGTCCACTTCCAAAATTGTGTTTGGTGGTCCTGCCCTCTGACCAAGATGTCTGCACAGCTGAACTTAGTTTAACATAGGACCCTATGGGAAATTCACATAAAAAACATCTTGTCTGGAACCAGTAGCTCAATTAGAACCAATCTTTGATGGAATAGTCATTGGATGGTCCTTTTCCAAAATTGTGTCCGGCAGTCACGCTTTCCCACCAAGATGGCCACCACAATGCAGTTGCATTGTTATTGAAAGCAGCTTTGATCCAGGTGAGCGATTACAGGCTCCTGGGAGCCTCTGGTTAATCTTGTCCTCTGAAATCCCTCAGCCAAATCAACTGAAAATCAAAACAGTTCTAAGTCTTAATTATGTATCTTATATCCCCCATATAAACCTGTAAATTTGAAATTGTTTTCTTTTTTTTGTGTCTCAAGAATTAGAAATTTAACAAGTCTAAATACCTTTCTGACTTGTAATACAGGAATGCAGTATTGATTTCTGTGTGTAGTGAAACTTCCTTAATATGGGGGGGGAGGTTGTTTGCAGTTTTTAAAAATAAATATTATGTTGTTCTTCAAAAGTTGTGGTAATCACACTAGTTGTGTAATGTTTAGTATGCTCGTGTCAAGCGTGGTAGATAGTGTATTCGACCCAAGGTTGGATGAACCCAAAAACTATAAAATTAGTATTTGCTGCTTATCTTCTAATCGTGCAGCATTAAGGAGTAGGAGTAAAGACTAGTTTACTCGGAGTAAAGATGCATGAGTTTGAGTGGAGCAACATGTCTACCAGTACTATTAAAATCCAGCATATTGTATTTGTGCATATATAGCAGTCCCCATCATCATTACATCAACATATATATTGTTATTGCCGTCAGTTAGGTAGAAAATTGTTCACTTGACGTTAAAGGTTGGTTTAGGATTATGGTGTTTAACGCCACTTTAAACAATATTTCAGTTATATCGTGGAGGTCAGTTTTATTGGTGGAGGAAATCGGAGAAAATCACATACCTGTCGCAAGTCACTGAAAAACTTTATCACACAGATGTTGTATCGAGTACACCTCGCCATGAACGAGGTTCAAACTCACAACTTTAATGGTGATAGGCACTGATTGCACAGGTATTTTTAAATCCACCTACCATATGATCACAACCAGTTTAAAATAAAAACTCTGACCTCATAGCTAAACCATCGTCGGTATCTCATAATTGATAATTCTCCAATAATCTCCACTCATCAATGGTGGTTCAATTCATGTGAAAATCACTGTTTCGAGTTTGTTCCATAACTGATCTGTATATAGTAGTTTCAATAGCAATATCACAACACTCAAATTTACCTATTAGGCTGATTAGAGAGATTTTTCCTAGAAATGATCTGTCTAGCCGTTATATTATTCATTGTTGATAAACAATGGGTAATTATGACCCCCCCCCCCCCATTCATCTTCCCATTATCATTTTGATTTGCAAGGAAATCATTTTCTTTTAAAAATATAAACTGATTTGATTGGATGTAAAACATTTGGTAATGACTAATAAAAATGTGTTAAAATGACTCGTGAATTATTCATGAATTGCAACGTGCTCACCTCAAGTGCAGTAGATCATTAAACCAAAGACTATGAAACTGGTATTTGTTGCTTTTCCGTTGAACACGCAGTATTAAGGAGAAAGAGCAAAGACTGGTTGACTCAGAATCAGGATAATGTGTCCAAGTGGTACGACATGTTCATCTGAGAACTACTGTTTCAATGACCTAGCACTATAAAAATCTGACTAATCAAGTTGGTCTAGTACAAAGAGGACGACATCATCGAATTGAAAATTAACTTGTTCTCGACATGATATGGCTGAATAATTGCTGCGTTGGCTGTAATCAACAATCACTCACTCACCGAATTATTCACGATTACCTGGATGATTCTTTTTTTCCGTTATGTTTAGACAATGCTGTAGTTAATAACGATATTTTTTCTCTGTAGAAAATGAAGATGAGTTTATCGCCATCATGACAGGAGACACGTAGTACACCAGTAGACATAATGGTAATTTATACATTATGTACGTATGATTCATCATATCCTGTTGTGGATGTCGCATGCATCAAGGAAATGACGCCGCATTTACAAATATTGTGTTCAGCAAACATTATTATATATATTTTTTCACCATTTATGTGTACTTTGGTATGCAGTAGTCTCCCCTCTTATAAGGTAACCCCTTTCTGCATTGAAAAAGTTACCTTTTGCGAGGGGTGATGTCTCTTTAGAGGCACGCAGTTTAGTATCATTTTACTAATTCAGTACATCTGAGATATGGCCTACTAAGAGGAGTAACTAGTGGGTGGATGGAGGGGATTATAAGAGTGCATTTCGAAATCTGGTCTGATATAAGGAGTGCCCTATAGTGGGATGGGCCTTACAAGAAGGGGGACTACTGTAAATGAATTGAAAGCATATCAGACATTTAAAGCCCTCAATGACAAATATTAAGCCTTTATTTATTATTAGCTGTCCAATTCTTGAAAAGAAATTTTCAGTTAAAAAGGCATGTTCTTTTTGGATAAACTTGCATACATTTATTTTGGCACAGTACTTTTAGCTTTAGTGTCATTTTTAAAAGAATGCATAAAATCATTTTAAAATTATTTTTTTTACATTATTATATAAATAAAGTTTTTCAAGAAAAAAAAACACATTTTCAGCATTTCAGTTCTACTTCCATTTCAATAGATCTTTATAACATTCCTGATTTGTTTCTAAAAAATATTTGTTTTTATGCATTTTTTTTTGTATAGGAGTTATTGCCCTTTCCATGGATAAAATGCTGCCCATTCTAACAAGTTAAGAGCTACAAAAAGGACAAACAATTTTAGAATAGTTTTCCCATAATCTGTAGATATTTGATGGATTTTATAGAAAATACAAAATTCCCTAGTTAGTTAAACATTACAATTTTGTACAAATGTTATTTTAATATCAACTTTGCATCAAAGGGAACCCCTTTGCCCACTTTAAAAGGGAAACAACTTGTAAAAACGTATAATTTTAGAATCAAGTCAGTAATGTGTGAATGGTCTTTTGGTATCCTCTTTCTTGTCTTTATTTAATAAAATGAGTTCATAATGTATAGTATGATCTTCGTTCAATATTGATGGACAAACATATTTACATACATATTTAATGATTGTAAAAATGCTGTCAAACTTGTATTTAATGGTCACCCTTGGGAGAAAAGAAAAATGGTCCCACAAGACAAGTGACCACTTATTTAAGATTGGTTGATCCTGATTTTCATTTCCGGTCCGCAATCATTTGCATACTATTTTTTACCGGAAGGCATTTTCTTGGGAAAAAAAACAGAGGTCGCTTTTTAATGCTCTGGTGTTTTTGTAAAGATTTACAATTAATTAGTTGATTATTCAATGATTTGATAGCTTAATTAGTACAATCAATTACCAATTATTTTTTGGTTTGGTTTGGTTTATGGTGTTTCAGCAATATTTCAGTTATATCATGGCGGTCAGTTTAATTTGTGGAAGAAACCGGAGAAAACCACCTACCTGTCGCAAGTCACTGACAAGCTTCATCACATAATATTGTATCGAGTACACCTTGCCTTGTGCAAGATTCGAACTCACAACATTAGTGGTGATAGGCACTGATTACACAGGTAGCTGTAAATCCAACTACCATACGATCACGACCAAGACAGCCCCCCTTGGATGTTGAATGTATATAGAAAGTTAAAATTATTTTAATTTGTAGGATTCATTCATATTTTATATATATTTTTGATATGATCTGCCAATAACTAGAAATAAATTGTTTTTAAGAAATTTTGTTCGAATTTTTGTACACTTACCAATATGTTTGTCTGTCATTATGCACTGTAGATTGATTGATTGATTATTGTTTAAAGTCCAGTGAGCAGTATTTCAGCTATATTTAGGACTAGAATAAGTTCAATAACAGGGTTTTGAATATTTTTCAAGTGTACCATTACTTGCCTATGATTTCGTATGTTTATACCATGTCAATAGCATCAACAATTTTTAATTACAAACACGCAGCATGTTCTCAGTATTGACGATTTAAAATCTAAGCCTCCTGATTGCACCTGTGCAAGTTCCCCATTCATATATAATCCGACTGGACACGCTATAACTGATGACCATAAAATTATCAACAACACCTTTCGTTGAGAAGGGTGTTCACCAAAGGGCCTAAATATCGAGAGCCTAAAACGTTAAAATACTTATGAATTCCTTCGAGGATCATGCCAGATAATGCGCGAAACATGAAACGGAGGACTTGGATACTCTTTCCGAATGGATGAAGAGTGTGAGGTCTCTTATACAGATTATAATAAAAAAAACTCAGTGGGTCTATGACCACTCGCTCTACATCAATCTTTAAAGACCCAAATGTTGCTAAACACCTGTCTCTCCTTCATGACAAATATGCTATTGTCTCCGCCGACAAGGCCTCTAACAAAATTATTTTTGTGTGTAAATCACATTACATAGACTGCTCGATAAAAGAATTATGTATTGCCAATTCCCTTCGCAACCCTACATATACCCCGATGATACATACGAAAGAGGAAATTCGGGACAATCATAGGTCCGTTTTATGTTCCTTTGGAATTTCAACCAAAGATGAAGAACTGGATCTACCATCACTCTACTGCATTCCTAAATTACACAAGTGTCCTATATTGCTGGGTCTGCCAAATGCTCCATGAAACCTCTTTCCAAATTATTAGCATGTATTCTATCAGAGGTCAAAACCGGGCTTCAGAATTACTGTGACATTAGCTACTCGAGGGGTGGGGTGTATCAGATGTGAATTCTGAAGAACTCTAAAGATCTGTTAGAGCACATACAATCTAGGTTCATCTCCTCCTGCAATATCATTAAAACATTTGACTTCTCTACCCTCTACATAACTATTCCTCACTCTTAAGCTGAAGGACAAATTTAGGGAGTTGATCCAACTGTGTTTCATTAAAAAGAATGGCCAACGTAGATACAAATACCTTGGGCTAAGAAGGGACATATCTTATTATCCCCTCGCCAATGACGTTGCGAACGGATATAGTAATGCTACCGTCCGGCCGTCCTTCCGTAACATCCTTGTGAACACTCTAGAATCAACATCCTTCAATGGATTTTGACCAAACTTGGTACACATTTAGTACTTAGGAGAGTCTGGAACCCTATTGATTTTCAAGGTTAAAGGTCAAGGTCACCGGGTCAATTTTGTTTACCGCATAACATCCTTGTGAACACTCTAGAATCAACATCTTTCAATGGATTTTCACCAAACTTGATAATACTTAGTCCTTACGAAAATCTGGAACCTATTGATTTTCAAAGTTAAAGGTCAAGATCACGGGTCAAATTGTTTACCGCATAACATCCTTGTGAACACTCTAGAATCAACATCCTTCAATGGATTTTGACCAAACTTAGTTCATACTTAGTCCTTAAGAAAATCTGGAACCCTACTGATTTTCAAGGTCAAAGGTCAAGGTCACAGGGTCTAATTTTTACCCTGTTACATCCTTGTGAACACTCTTGAATCAACATCCTTCAATGGATTTTGACCAAGCTTGGTACACATTTAGTCCTTAGGATAGTCTGGAACCCTATTGATTTTCAAGGTCAAAGGTCAAGGTCACCGGTTCAATTTTTTTTACCGCGTAACATCCTTGTGTACACTCTAGAATCAACATCCTTCAGTGGATTTTGACCAAACTTGGTACATACTTAGTCCTTAAGACTAAGGGATATAGTAATGCTACCTTCCGTAACATCTTTGTGAACACTCTAGAATCAACATCCCTCAATGGAGTTTGACCAAACTTGGTAGATACGTAGTCCTTAGGAAAGTCTGGAACCCTGTTGATTTTCAAGGTCAAGGTCACCGGGTCTAATTTTTACCCTGTAACATCCTTGTGAACACTCTAGAATCAACAACTTTCAATGGATTTTCACCAAACTTGATACATACTTAGTCCTTAAGAAAATCTGGAACCTATTGATTTTCAAGGTCAAAGGTCAAGATCACGGGTCAATTTTTTTACAGCATAACATCCTTGTGAACACTCTAGAATCAACATCCTTCAATGGGTTTTCACCAAACTTAGTTCATACTTAGTCCTTAGAAAAGTCTGGAACCCTATTTATTTTCAAGGTCAAAGGTCAAGGTCACAGGGTCTAATTTTTACCCTGTAACATCCTTGTGAACACTCTAGAATCAACATCCTTCAATGGATTTTGCCTAAACTTGGTACACATTTAGTCCTTAGGAGAGTCTGGAACCCTATTGATTTTCAAGGTCAACGGTCAAGGTCAAAGGGTCAAATTTTTACCCTGTAGCATCCTTGTGAACACTCTAGAATCAATATCTTTCAATGGATTTTGACCAAACTTGGTACATACTTAGTCCTTATGAGAGTGTGGAACAGTATTGATTGTCAAGGTCAAAGGTGAAGTTCACCGGGTCAAATTTGTACTGTGTAGCATCCTTGTGAACACTCTAGAATCAACCTCCTTCAGTGGATTTTGACCAAACTTGGCACACATTTAGTCCTTAGGAGAGTCTGGAACTCTATTGATTTTCAAGGTCAAAGGTCAAGGTCACCGGGTCAATTTTTTTTACCGCGTAACATCCTTGTGAACACTCTAGAATCAACATCCTTCAGTGGATTTTCACCAAACTTGGTACATATTTATTCCTTAAGACTAAGGGATATAGTAATGTTACCTTCAGTAACATCCAAGTGAACACTCTAGAATCAACATCCGTCAATGGATTTTGACCAAACTTGGTAGATACGTAGTCCATACGAAAGTCTGGAACCCTGTTGATTCTCAAGGTCATAGGTCAAAGGACAAGATCACAGGGTCTAATATTTACCCTGTAACATCCTTGTGAACACTCTAGAATCAACATCTTTCAATGGATTTTCACCAAAGTTGATACATACTTAGTCCTTAAGAAAATCTGGAACCTATTGACTTTCAAGGTCAAAGGTCAAGATCACGAATCAATTTTTTTACCGCATAACATCCTTGTGAACACTCTAGAATCAACATCCATCAATGGATTTTGACTAAACTTAGTACATACTTAGTCCTTAGAAAGGTCTGGAACCCTATTGATTTTCAAGGTGAAAGGTCAAGTTCACAGGGTCTAATTTTTACCCTCTAACATCTTTGTCAACACTCTTGAATCAACATCCTTCAATGGATTTTGACCAAACTTGGTGCATATTTAGTCCTTAAGACTAAGGGATATAGTAATGCTACCTTCCTTAACATCCATGTGAACACTCTAGAATCAACATCCGTCAATGGATTTTGACCAAACTTGGTAGATACGTTATCCATAAGAAAGTCTGGAACCCTGTTTATTTTCAAGGTCAAAGGTCAAGTTCACGGGTCAAATTTTTTCCTCATAACATCCTTGTGAACACTATAAAATCAACATCCTTTAATGGATTTTGACCAAACTTGGTACATACTTAGTCCTTAGGAGAGTCTAGAACCCTATTGATTTTCAAGGTCAAAGGTTAAGCTCACCGGGTCAAATTTGTACTGTGTAGCATCCTTGTGAACACTCTAGAATCAATCGCCTTCAGTCGATTTTGACCAAACTTGGTACATATGTATTCCTTAAGACTAAGGGATATAGTAATGTTACTTTCAGTAACATCCAAGTGAACACTCTAGAATCAACATCCGTCAATGGATTTTGACCAATCTTGGTAGATACGTAGTCCTTAAGAAAGTCTGGAACCCTGTTGATTCTCAAGGTCATAGGACAAAGGACAAGATCACAGGGTCTAATTTTTACCCTTTAACATCCTTGTGAACACTGAACACTCTAGAATCAACATATTTCAATGGATTTTCACCAAACTTGATACATACTTAGTCCTTAAGAAAATCTGGAGCCTACTGATTTTCAAGGTCAAAGGTCAAGATCACGAATACATTTTTTTAGCGCATAACATCCTTGTGGACACTATAGAATCAACATCCTTCAATGGATTTTGACTAAACTTAGTACATACTTAGTCCTTAGAGAAGTCTGGAACCCTATTGATTTTCAAGGTGAACGGTCAAGGTCACAGGGTCTAACTTTTACCAGGTAACATCTTTGTGTACACTCTAGAATCAACATCCTTCAATGGATTTTGACCAAACTTGGTACACATTTAGTCCTTAGGAGAGTCTGGAACCCTATTGCTTTTCAAGGTCAAAGGTCAAGGTCACCGGGTCAAATTTTTTACCGCGTAACATCCTTGTGAACACTCTAGAATCAACATCCTTCAGTGGATTTTGATCAAACTTGGTACATACTTAGTCCTTAAGACTAAGGGATATAGTAATGCTACCTTCCGTAACATCCTTGTGAACACTCTAGAATCAACATCCCTCAATGGAGTTTCACCAAACCTGGTAGATACGTAGTCCTTAAGAAAGTCTGGAACCCTGTTGATTTTCAAGGTTAAGGTCACAGGGTCTAATTTTTACCCTGTAGCATCCTTCTGAACACTCTACAATCAACAACTTTCAATGGATTTTCACCAAACTTGATACATACTTAGTCCTTAAGAAAATCTGGAACCTATTAATTTTCAAGATCAAAGGTCAAGATCACGGGTCAAATTTTTTACCGCATAACATCTTTGTGAGCACTCTAGAATCAACATCCTTCAATGGGTTTTCACCAAACTTAGTACATACTTAGTCCTTAGAAAAGTCTGGAAGCCTATTGATTTTCAAGGTCAACGGTCAAGGTCACAGGGTCTAATTTTTACCCTGAAGCATCCTTGTGAACACTCTAGAATCAACATCCTTCAATGGATTTTGACCGAACTTGGTACACATTTAGTCCTTGGGAGAATCTGGAACCGTATTGATTTTCAAGGTCAACGGTCAAGGTCACAGGGTCAAATTTTTACCCTGTATCATCCTTGTGAACACTCTAGAATCAATATCTTTCAATGGATTTTGACCAAACTTGGTACATACTTAGTCCAAGGAGAGTGTGGAACAGTATTGATTGTCAAGGTCAAAGGTGAAGCTCACCGGGTCAAATTTGTACTGTGTAGCATCCTTGTGAACACTCTAGAATCAACCTCCTTCAGTTGATTTTGACCAAACTTGGTACACATTTAGTCCTTAGGAGAGTCTGGAACTCTATTGATTTTCAAGGTCAAAGGTCAAGGTCACCGGGTCCATTTTTTTTACCGCGTAACATCCTTGTGAACACTCTAGAATCAACATCCTTCAGTGGATTTTCACCAAACTTGGTACATATTTATTCCTTAAGACTAAGGGATATAGTAATGTTACCTTCAGTAACATCCATGTGAACACTCTAGAATCAACATCCGTCAATGGATTTTGACCAAACTTGGTAGATACGTAGTTCTTACGAATGCTTGGAACCCTGTTGATTCTCAAGGTCATAGGTCAAAGGACAAGTTCACAGAGTCTAATTTTTACCCTGTAACATCCTTGTGAACACTCTAGAATCAACATCTTTCAATGGATTTTCACCAAGCTTGATACATACTTAGTCCTTAAGAAAATCTGGAACCTATTGATTTTCAAGGTCAAAGGTTAAGATCACGAATCAATTTTTTTAACGCATAACATCCTTGTGAACACTCTAGAATCAACATCCTTCAATGGATTTTGACTAAACTTAGTACATATTTAGCCCTTAGAAAGGTCTGGAACCTTTTGATTTTCAAGGTGAAAGGTCAAGGTCACAGGGTCTAATTTTTTCCCTGTAATATCCCAGTGAACACTCTAGAATCAACATCCTTCAATGGATTTTGACCAGACTTGGTACACATTTAGTCCTTAGTAGAGTCTGGAACCCTATTGATTTTCAAGGTCAAAGGTCAAGGTCACCGGGTCAAATTTTTTACCGCGTAACATCCTTGTGAACACTCTAGAATCAACATCCTTCAGTGGATTTTGACCAAACTTGGTGCATATTTAGTCCTTAAGACTAAGGGATATAGTAATGCTACCTTCCGTAACATCCATGTGAACACTCTAGAATCAACATCCGTCAATGGATTTTGACCAAACTTGGTAGATACGTAATCCATAAGAAAGTCTGGAACCCTGTTTATTTTCAAGGTCAAAGATCATTATCACGGTTCATATTTTTTACCGCATAACATCCTTGTGAACACTATAAAATCAACATCTTTTAATGGATTTTGACCATACTTAGTACATACTTAGTCCTTTGAAAAGTCAACCCTATTGATTTTCAAGGTCAAAGGTTAAGCTCACCGGGTCGAATTTGTACTGTGTAGCATCCTTGTGAACACTCTAGAATCAACCGCCTTCAGTCGATTTTGACCAAACTTGGTACTTATTTATTCCTTAAGACTAAGGGATATAGTAATGCTACCTTCAGTAACATCCATGTGAACTCTCTAGAATCAACATCCGTCAATGGATATTGACCAATCGTGGTAGATACGTAGTTCTTAAGAAAGTCTGGAACCCTGTTGATTCTCAAGGTCATAGGTCAAAGGTCAAGATCGCAGGGTCTAATTTGTACCCTGTAACATCCTTGTGAACACTCTAGAATCAACATCTTTCAATGGATTTTCACCAAACTTGATACATACTTAGTCCTTAAGAAAATCTGGAACCTACTGATTTTCAAGGTCAAAGGTCAAGATCGCGAATCAATTTTTTTTACCGCATAACATCCTTGTGAACACTCAGAATCAACATCCTTCAATGGATTTTGACTAAACTTAGTACATACTTAGTCCTTAGAGAAGTCTGGAACCCTATTGATTTTCAAGGTGAAAGGTCAAGGTCACAGGGTCTAATTTTTACCCTGTAACATCCTTGTGAACGCTCTAGAATCAACATCCTTCAATTGATTTTGACCAAACTTGGAACACATTTAGTCCTTAGGAGAGTCTGGAACCCATTTGATTTTCAAGGTCAAAGGTCAAGGTCACCGGGTCAATTTTGTTACCGCGTAGCATCCTTGTGAACTCTCTAGAATCAACATCCTTCAGTGGATTTTGACTAAACTTGGTGCATATTTTGTCCTTAAGACTAAGGGATATAGTAATGCTACCTTCCGTAACATCCATGTGAACAGTCTAGAATCTACATCCGTCAATGGATTTGACCAAACTTGGTAGATACGTAGTCCTTAAGAAAATCTGGAACCCTGTTTATTTACAAGGTCATAGATCAAGGTCACAGGGTCTAATTTTTACACTTTAACATCCTTGTGAACACTCCAGAATCAACATCTTTCAATGGATTTTCACCAAACTTGATACATACTTAGTCCTTAAGAAAATCTGGAACCTATTGATTTTCAAGGTCAAAGGTCAAGATCACGGGTCAAATTTTTTACCGCATAACATCCTTGTGAACACTCTAGAATCAACATCCTTCAGTGGATTTTGACTAAACTTGGTGCATATTTTGTCCTTAAGACTAAGGGATATAGTAATGCTACCTTCCGTAACATCCATGTGAACAGTTTAGAATCTACATCCGTCAATGGATTTGACCAAACTTGGTAGATACGTAGTCCTTAAGAAAATATGGAACCCTGTTTAATTTCAAGGTCATAGGTCAAGGTCACAGGGTCTAATTTTTACACTTTAACATCCTTGTGAACACTCTAGAATCAATATCTTTCAATGGATTTTGACCAAACTTGGTACATACTTAGTCCTTAGGAGAGTCTGGAACCCTATTGATTTTCAAGGTCAAAGGTGAAGCTCACCGGGTCAAATTTGTACTGTGTAGCATCCCTGTGAACACTCTAGAATCAACCTCCTTCAGTGGATTTTGACCAAACTTTGTACATATTTATTCCTTAAGACTAAGGGATATAGTAATGTTACCTTCAGTAACATCCATGTGAACACTCTAGAATCAACATCCGTCAATGGATTTTGACCAAACTTGGTAGATACGTAGTCCTTACGAAAGTCTGGAACCCTGTTGATTCTCAAGGTCATAGGTCAAAGGTCAAGATCACAGGGTCTAATTTGTACCCTGTAGCATCCTTGTGAACACTCTAGAATCAACATGTTTCAATGGATTATCACCAAACTTGATACATACTTAGTCCTTAAGAAAATCTGGAACCTATTGATTTTCAATGTCAAAGGTCAAGATCACGAATCAAATTTTTTACCGCATAACATCCTTGTGAACACTGTAGAATCAACATCCTTCAATGGATTTTGACTAAACTTAATACATACCTAATCCTTAGAAAAGTCTGGAACCCTGTTGATTTTCAAGGTGAAAGGTCAAGGTCACAGGGTCTAATTTTTACCCTGTAACATCCCAGTGAACACTCTAGAATCAACATCCTTCAATGGATTTTGACCAAACTTGGTACACATTTAGTCCTTAGTAGAGTCTGGAACCCTATTGATGTTCAAGGTCAAAGGTCAAGGTCACCGGGTCAAATTTTTTACCACGTTACATCCTTGTGAACACTCTAGAATCAACATCCTTCAGTGGATTTTGACCAAACTTGGTGCATATTTAGTCCTTATGACTAAGGGATATAGTAATGCTACCTTCCGTAACATCCATGTGAACACTCTAGAATCAACATCCGTCAATGGATTTTGACCAAACTTGGAAGATACGTAATCCATAAGAAAGTCTGGAACCCTGTTTATTTTCCAGGTCAAAGGTCAAGATCACGTTTCAAATTTTTTACCGCATAAAATCCTTGTGAACACTATAAAATCAACATCTTTTAATGGATTTTGACCATACTTAGTACATACTTAGTCCTTAGAAAAGTCTAGAACCCTATTGATTTTCAAGGTCAAAGGTTAAGCTCACCGGGTCAAATTTGTACTGTGTAGCATTCTTGTGAACACTCTTGAATCAACCGCCTTCAGTCGATTTTGACCAAACGTGGTACATATTTATTCCTTAAGACTAAGGGATATAGTAATGTCACCTTCAGTAACATCCATGTGAACACTCTAGAATCAACATCCGTCAATGGATTTTGACCAATCGTGGTAGATACGTAGTTCTTAAGAAAATCTGGACCCCTGTTGATTCTCAAGGTCATAGGTCAAAGGTCAAGATCACAGGGTCTAATTTTTACCCTGTAACATCCTTGTGAACACTCTAGAATCAACATCTTTCAATGGATTTTCACCAAACTTGATACATACTTAGTCCTTAAGAAAATCTGGAACCTACTGATTTTCAAGGTCAAAGGTCAAGATCGCGAATAAATTTTTTAACCGCATAACATCCTTGTGAACACTATAGAATCAACATCCTTCAATGGATTTTGACTAAACTTAGTTCACACTTAGTCCTTAGAGAAGTCTGAAACCCTATTGATTTTCAAGGTGAAAGGTCAACGTCACAGGGTCTAATTTTTACCCTGTAACATCCTTGTGAACACTCTAGAATCAACATCCTTCAATGGATTTTGACCAAACTTGGTACACATTTAGTCCTTAGGAGAGTCTGGAACCCTATTGCTTTTCAAGGTCAAAGGTCAAGGTCACCGGGTCAATTTTGTTACCGCGTAACATCCTTGTGAACACTCTAGAATCTACATCCGTCAATGGATTTGACCAAACTTGGTAGATACGTAGTCCTTAAGAAATCTGGAACCCTGTTTATTTTCAAGGTCATAGGTCAAGGTCAAAGGGTCTAATTTTTACCCTTTAACATCCTTGTGAACACTCCAGAATCAACATCTTTCAATGGATTTTCAACAAACTTGATACATACTTAGTCCTTAAGAAAATCTGGAACCTATTGATTTTCAAGGTCAAAGGTCAAGATCACGGGTCAATTTTTTTACCGCATAACATCCTTGTGAACACTATTAAATCAACATCCTTTAATGGATTTTGACCAAACCTAGTACATACTTAGTCCTTAGAAAAGTCTGGAAACCTATTGATTTTCAAGGTCAAAGGTCAAGGTCACAGGGTCTAATTTTTACACTGTAACATCCTTGTGAACACTCTAGAATCAACCTCCTTCAGTGGATTTTGACCAAACTTGGTACGTATTTATTCCTTAAGACTAAGGGATATAGTAATGTTACCTTTAGTAACATCCATGTGAACACTCTAGAATCAACATCCGTCAATGGATTTTAACCAAACTTGGTAGATACGTAGTCCTTACGAAAGTCTGGAACCTTGTTGATTCTCAAGGTCATAGGTCAAAGGTCAAGATCACAGGGTCTAATTTGTCCCCTGTATAATCCTTGTGAACACTCTAGAATCAACATCTTTCAATGGATTATCACCAAACTTGATACATACTTAGTCCTTAAGAAAATCTGGAACCTATTGATTTTCAATGTCAAAGGTCAAGATCACGAATCAAATTTTNNNTAACATCCTTGTGAACACTCTAGAATCAACATCCTTCAATGGATTTTGACTAAACTTAGTACATACTTAGTCCTTAGAAAAGTCTGGAACACTGTTGATTTTCAAGGTGAAAGGTCAAGGTCACAGGGTCTAAGTTTTACCCTGTAACATCCTTGTGAACACTCTAGAATCAACATCCTTCAATGGATTTTGCCTAAACTTGGTACACATTTAGTCCTTAGTAGAGTCTGGAACCCTATTGATTTTCATGGTCAAAGGTCAAGGTCACCGGGTCAAATTTCTTACCGCGTAACATCCTTGTGAACACTCTAGAATCAACATCCTTCAGTAGATTTTGACCAAACTTGGTAGATACGTAATCCATAAGAAAGTCTGGAACCCTGTTTATTTTCCAGGTCAAAGGTCAAGATCACGGTTCAAATTTTTTACCGCATAACATCCTTGTGAACACTATAAAATCAACATCTTTTAATGGATTTTGACCATACTTAGTACATACTTAGTCCTTAGAAAAGTCTAGAACCCTATTGATTTTCAAGGTCAAAGGTCAAGGTCACCGGGTCAAATTTTTTACCGCGTAACATCCTTGTGAACACTCTAGAATCAACATCCTTCAGTGGATTTAGACCAAACTTGGTGCATATTTAGTCCTTAAGACCAAGGGATATAGTAATGCTACCTTCCGTAACATCCATGTGAACACTCTAGAATCTACATCCGTCAATGGATTTTGACCAAATTTGGTAGATACGTAATCCATAAGAAAGTCTGGAACCCTGTTTATTTTCCAGGTCAAAGGTCAAGATCACGGTTCAAATTTTTTACCGCATAACATCCTTGTGAACACTATAAAATCAACATCTTTTAATGGATTTTGACCATACTTAGTACATACTTAGTCCTTAGAAAAGTCTAGAACCCTATTGATTTTCAAGGTCAAAGGTCAAGGTCACCGGGTCAAATTTTTTACCGCGTAACATCCTTGTGAACACTCTAGAATCAACATCCTTCAGTGGATTT
>MJUT01055262.1:20324-35533 GCA_002080005.1 Gigantidas platifrons
AAGGGATATAGTAATGCTACCTTCCGTAACATCCATGTGAACACTCTAGAATCTACATCCGTCAATGGATTTGACCAAACTTGGTAGATACGTAGTCCTTAAGAAAATCTGGAACTCTGTTTATTTTCAAGGTCATAGGTCAAGGTCAAAGGGTCTAATTTTTACCCTTTAACATCCTTGTGAACACTCTAGAATCAACATCCTTCAATGGATTTTGACCAAACTTGGTACACATTTAGTCCTTAGGAGAGTCTGGAACCCTATTGATTTTCAAGGTCAGAGGTCAAGGTCACCGGGTCAATTTTGCTACCGCGTAACATCCTTGTGAACACTCTAGAATCAACATCCTTCAGTGGATTTTGACTAAACTTGGTGCATATTTAGTCCTTAAGACTAAAGGATATAGTAATGCTACCTTCCGTAACATCCATGTGAACACTCTAGAATCTACATCCGTCAATGGATTTGACCAAACTTGGTAGATACGTAGTCCTTAAGAAAATCTGGAACCCTGTTTATTTTCAAGGTCATAGGTCAAGGTCAAAGGGTCTAATTTTTACCCTTTAACATCCTTGTGAACACTCCAGAATCAACATCTTTCAATGGATTTTCAACCAACTTGATACATACTTAGTCCTTAAGAAAATCTGGAACCTATTGATTTTCAAGGTCAAAGGTCAAGATCACGGGTCATTTTTTTTACCGCATAACATCCTTGTGAACACTATAAAATCAACATCCTTTAATGGATTTTGACCAAACCTAGTACATACTTAGTCCTTAGAAAAGTCTGGAAACCTATTGATTTTCAAGGTCAAAGGTCAAGGTCACAGGGTCTAATCTTTACACTGTAACATCCTTGTGAACACTCTAGAATCAACATCCTTCAATGGATTTTGACCAAACTTGGTACACATTTAGTCCTTAAGACTAAGGGATATAGTAATGTTACCTTCAGTAACATCCATGTGAACACTCTAGAATCAACATCCGTCAATGGATTTTAACCAAACTTGGTAGATACGTAGTCCTTACGAAAGTCTGGAATCCTGTTGATTCTCAAGGTCATAGGTCAAAGGTCAAGATCACAGGGTCTAATTTGTACCCTGTATCATCCTTGTGAACACTCTAGAATCAACATCTTTCAATGGATTATCACCAAACTTGATACATACTTAGTCCTTAAGAAAATCTGGAACCTTTTGATTTTCAATGTCAAAGGTCAAGATCACGAATCAAATTTTATACCGCATAACATCCTTGTGAACACTCTAGAATCAACATCCTTCAATGGATTTTGACTAAACTTAGTACATACTTAGTCCTTAGAAAAGTCTGGAACCCTGTTGATTTTCAAGGTGAAAGGTCAAGGTCACAGGGTCTAATTTTTACCCTGTAACATCCTTGTGAACACTCTAGAATCACCATCCTTCAATGGATTTTGACCAAACTTGGTACACATTTAGTCCTTAGTAGAGTCTGGAACCTTATTGATTTTCAAGGTCAAAGGTCAAGGTCACCGGGTCAAACTTTTTACCGCGTAACATCCTTGTGAACACTCTAGAATCAACATCCTTCAGTGGATTTTGACCAAACTTGGTGCATATTTAGTCCTTAAGACTAAGTGATATAGTAATGCTACCTTCCGTAACATCCATGTGAACACTCTAGAATCAACATCCGTCAATGGATGTTGACCAATCTTGGTAGATGCGTAGTCCTTAAGAAAGTCTGGAACCATGTTTATTTTCAAAGTGAAAGGTCAAGGTCACAGGTTCTAATTTTTACCCTGTAACATCCTTGTGAACACTCCAGAATCAACATCTTTCAATGGATTTTCACCAAACTTGATATATACTTAGTCCTTAAGAAAATCTAGAACCTATTGATTTTCAAGGTCAAAGGTCAAGATCACGGGTCAATTTTTTAAACGCATAACATCCTTGTGAACACTATAAAATCAACATCCTTTAACGGATTTTGACCAAACTTAGTACATACTTAGTCCGTAGAATAGTCTGGAAACCTATTGATTTTCAAGGTCAAAGGTCAAGGTCACAGGGTCTAATTTTTACCCTGTAACATCCTTCTGAACACTCTAGAATCAACATCCTTCAATGGATTTTTACCAAACTTGGTACACATTTAGTCCGTAGGAGAGTCTGGAACCCTATTGATTTTCAAAGTCAACGGTCAAGGTCACAGGGTCTAATTTTTACCCTGTAGCATCCTTGTGAACACTCTAGAATCAATATCTTTCAAAGGATTTTGACAAAACTTAGTACATACTTAGTCCTTAGGAGAGTCTGGAACCCTATTAATTTTCATGGTCAAAGGTGAAGCTCACCGGGTCAAATTTGTACTGTGTAGCATCCTTGTGAACACTCTAGAATCAGCCTCCTTCAGTGGATTTTTACCAAACTCGGTACATACTTAGTCCTTAAGAGAATCTGGAACCCTTTTGATTTTCAAGGTCAAAGGTCAAGGTCACCATGTTAAATATTTAGGCGAGGGGATACGCCACGCTTTGCGTTGCCCTTCTTTAGTAAAAAAACACTGTACCAAAAGGTTCTCTAAAATTGATATCATCAAAAAGCTCGAGTTTTTGATTGACAACATATTTGTTGTCTTTGGTGAATGTGTTTTTCAACAGACAGTCTGCATACCTATGCGTACAAACTGTGCTCTTCTCCTCGACTTATTCCTTTATTCGTATGAACGAAAAGAAGGTAGACCAATCCTTTAATTTCACGTTCCGTTGTATAGATGGTGTCCTTTCACTAAGTAATTCTAGGTTTGGTGATTTCGTTGATCGCATCTATCTCGTTGAGCTTGAAATAAAGGATACCAGTGACCACTGATACAGAAAGGTCTTCTTCATACCTTGGCCTACACCTCGGAATTGACAGTGAAGGGCGGTTAAGAACGAAACTTTACGACAAAGGAGATGGTGTCAATTTTCCCATCGTGAACTTTCCATTCATATGTAGCAACATTCCAGCAGCACCTGCATATGGAGTATATATCTCCCAGTTGATGCGATATTCTTGAGCTGGTGATTCCTATCAGGATTTCGTTGATAGAGGGTTGCTGCTAACAAGGAAGTTACTGAACCAAGGGTTTTTCTTAGTTAAGTTGAAGTCATCACTTCGAAAGTTTTACGTCGCCACCATGACTTGGTTGACCGTTTTGGAATATCTGTGTCACAAATGAACATGGATATGTTCCACTTGCCGTAAACACTTCCCGGCCATTTCCTCGTTCATGACTTATCACGGGTTTGTCATTAAATTAACACGACGGGTGCCACTAATGGAACAGGAACTGCTTACCCTTCCGGAGAACCTGTGTTCACACCCGGTTTTTAGTAGGATTCGTGTTACCTGATCTTAAGTTTTATATGTTTGTTTTGTAGATTGTTGTTTGATCTTTTGTACTTTTTCTTTTGGCCATTGTGTTGTCCGTTCTTCTTCGATATACGGATTCTGATTACCCCTTTGGTATCTTCAAACTCTTTCCTATTTACACACATTACTTTTGTTTTTAATTTGAATATTTTTCATGAATATCTTGTGCAACAGTCTTTTACGAATTACCATTTACAGAAAGGCCTACAATAATAATATTTTCCCGCGGTTCGAATTATAGCGGGAAAATATTGTATTGTCGGTTTGATACTAATGAATATTCATACAGTAATGGTCGAAATTGACCAATGAGAATATTGTCTTGTGGTTGGGCATTTATGTGTGTTCGTTTGGTTCTCTTCACTTTCTAGCCATCGTGCATACGTGTAAGAACAAAAAATGGACGTCGAGCTTCGAGATACTATCGAGAAAGAGGTACACAGCGCCGTGCAGAGTACCCAAAACCAGTTGTTGAGCAGCTTAACTTCACTTCCTTACGCCAGACTATATGGTGTTCAACGTAATATTCAAGAAAAGTAGAAAGCTTTGTCGCAATCCCAGATGATGAAAATAGACAAGAATATGACGATACATTTAAATTCAAGAAAAGGGGGAACGAGGAGCAGTGCAATGTTGTAATGAGAAGGGACACTGGAGGAGAGAGTGTCCGAAGCAGACAGTGGAACATAGAAATAAGATAAGTAGTTTTATCTTTAGGAGTAGAATCGAGCACACCTAAGTCTATGTCACAGGTGTCGAACAGCAATACACATACTGCGATCGATAGTAAACTTACTCAAGCGTAAAAAAATAGTACAGGCGTGGGAAATTTGTCTGGGAAGGTAAATAGATGGAAAGAAATCAGTGCAAACTCTTATATTGTTGATGTTATAAGAAATGGATACAAATTACCATTTTTACACATACCAGATGAAATAGTTATTGAAAACAATAAATCAGCACGTGACAATACAGATTTTGTAAACGATGAAAGGTTAGTACAAAAAGGTTGCATTAGTCGGGTGACAAAAAAAAAAAAAAAAAAAAAAAAAAAAAAAAAAAAAAAAAAAAAAAAAAAAAAAAAAAACATTTGTCGTAAACCCTTAAACTGTTTGACAGTGGCAAATAATAGTAGGGAGAAAAACTAAGATTGGTGTTAGACGCTAGCCACATTAATCCACATTTGTATAAATTCAAGCACAAATATGAGGATGCGACAACAGCAAGACAGTTATTCAATAGAGGGGATTTTATTTTCTCTTACGACTTAAAAAGTGCCTATCATCACTTGATAATTGTTCATGCAGACAAAACATATTTGGGTTTTCAATGGGAAAATCAGTATTATTATATTTATAATGTCTTGCCTTTTGGCTTAGCAACAAGCGGGCATATTTTCAGTAAAGTTATGAAAGAGATTATTAAATACCGGAGAGGTCAGAGGTTAAAGATCATCATGTACTTAGATGACGGCTTATAGGGGGTGGCGCAAGTTATGAAGACGCCTTAATTTCAAGTAAATTCATTCAGAACTACCTTGATTTTTTTTGTTTTTCAATCGCTCACGAAAACTGTAACTGGATCCCAACTCATAAATTAGAGTGGTTAGGTTTTTGTTGGGACATGGCAGAAGGTAGTCTGCGAATTCCAGACAAGAGAGTTAATAAGCTAAAGGCTTCTTTATCTGATCTGATATAAATATATCAGACTGAGACAGTGTTGTTTCAAGTTAGATTTATAGCAGGAATCGTAGGACAGGTGATATCCACACAGGCAGTATTCGGGGATCAGGTCCGAGTGAGAACCAGATATTTATATGAATGTGTATTAGGTAGGTTAAGCTAGAACTCCAAAGTAATGGTAAGCCATGACGCATTCAGTGAATGCAAATTTTGGGTGAATAACATAGATATGTTGAATGAGATAGGATCTCAGTTATGTCATTTGACGTATAACGAAGCACGTGATTTTCACATATTTTGTGATGCATCAGAGACTGGCTTCCGTGGTCATTTGACCACAGGTTCAGAGGACGAACCAGTTGCAATGTATGGCAGTTGGTCATATGATGAAAAAGCCCAAAGCTCTACTTGGAGAGAGCTCGAGGCAGTTAATAGGACATTAAAAAGTGTTACTGGCTACTTGAATGGTAAGGTTGTCAGAGTGTATACCGACAACAAAAATGTGCCACACATATTGAGGGTAGGTAGTAGGAAGAGAATACTACATGAAAAAGTAATGTCAGTACATAAACTATGTTTACAAAATTCAGTTAAAAATGAACGCAGTTTGGATACCAAGAGAATCAAACGACAAGACAGACTGTCTTAGTAGAATATCGGATTGCGATGATTGGGAAATCGAAGACTTTATTTTTAAATACTTGAATATTTTATGGGGTCCACATACTTCAGATAGGTTTTCTCATGATTAACAAGAAATGCAAATAATATTTTTCCAAGTTCTGATGTCCCGGTACTGCAGGTATCGACGCATTTAGGTTTACTTGGCAATGCACTAATAATTGGTTACTGCCCCCACCACGTTTAATTCCACAGGTGATAAACAAATTGGAGCATGCAAAGTGTAAAGGTACATTGATTGTTCCCGAGTGGACATCGGCCCCATTTTGGCCGATGGTAGTTAGTAAAGAAGGTCATTTCAGAAAATTCATAATCGCACACATGCTTTCAAGGCGATAGCTTAGTTAAAAGAGGCAGAGGCCAAAATAGTATTTTCGGTTCACAGCAACTGAATTCTCGTTTAACAGCTTTAAGAATGCAATTTTAATTAGGTTAGTACTTTTACCAGTGTTTTTATTTATTTTAACAGGCCTTAAGCTAAACCAGTTTGTTGACAACGCCATTCAGGATAGCGGTGTGAAACTAGGAAGTAACTTGTACAATTTATTTCCAAAAATGTGTGAACTCCTCGTGAATAGCAAACGTGATAATATGGTAAAAAGTTATGTTTATGCATTCAAGCGATGTAAACGTTTTATTTCACAACACGGATACAAATCTTTACCCACAGAACCGGTACATGTTGCATTATACGTGACACATTTAGTGAACAGTGGTTCTTCCTTTCATCCAGAAAATAACTCTTTTTATGGCACCAAATGTGCACACGAGGTGAATGGGCTACAAGATCCTACCACAAATAGTTTTGTTATGTCCGAACTTGAAGCATCAAAACGTACCGTTTCGAAGAAGACCGAGAAAAAAGATCTCATTTCGACAGAAACTTTTATTGAACTATGCACAATGTTTATGGATTCAACTGACTTGTTGATTATAAGAGATTTGACATTGATGTTATTAAGTTTTTCAGGTTTTCTCAGATATGACGAGATTAGCTCTTTGCGTTTTTAACAATATCAAAATTAGTGACAATTGTTTAATTCTGAATATAAAAAAGAGTAAGACTGCCAAAACAAATATAGACAAAGTAATGAAATTCTCATATAGGTTCTACCCTAGCTTATCCATACACAATGTTGTTGAAATATATTAACTTAGCAGGTTTTAGCAGTGGTTCAAACAGTTTCTTATTTCGTCCAATCTATAGATCTGGTCATACATGTAAACTTGTCAACAAAGACAATAAACTTAGCTATACAGCAGCGAGAGAGGCTTTGGTTAAAAGGGTTAAATTGATCTTCACTCGTTCAGGTCGGTAGGTGCTACAACCGCAGCTAATGCTAATGTAAACGAGAGGTATCTGAAAAAACACGGTAGATGGAAATCCGATTCGAGCAAAGATCGGTACATTGTTGATTCTACACATTATCGCCTAAAGTATCATAAATATTGGGATTGCAATTTTTTCTCTCTTTCTATGGCCCCTTTCTTTGTGTTTTTCTATCACGTACGGCGGGCTGTCGGCAAATTGATATTTGCGTTTTCTTTATTGTTTTGCCTTATACTTGAGAGTATTGATAATACTAATATTTTCCCGCGGTTCGAAATATAGCGGGAACATATTGTATTGTCGGTTTGATACTAATGAATATTCATACAGTAATGGTCGAAATTTACCAATGAGAACATTCTCTTGTGGTTGGGAATGTAGGTGTGTTCGTTTGGTTCTCTTCACTTTCTAGCCGTCGTGCATACGTGTAACAACAACAACAAAACAAACAAAAATATGTCTGTATGTTAGTCTTACATTATTTACTATTTGCATCTTTGTTGTAAAATTTTTAAGGTGAGGTCCGACACCTGATTGTCCAGAAATGGGTTCGAGCATTGTCATCGGATACAGGTTTCCAAATTACTTTGGTTTTTCCTGGACGGCCTTGCCCATCTGTGACGGAATTCTTAGTATGCAATATATAATTTTGTTTGAAATGTTGGTTGTGTACATTGTGAATTGATTACAAGTGACATGTAACATAACATTTTTCTGTTAATAATAATTCAGGCGTCCATCACGTACGGCGGGCTGTCGGCAAATTGATATTTGCTTTTTGTTTATTATTTTGCCTTATACTTGAGAGTATAGATAATACTATATAAAATCTATATAGAAATGAGGAATGCATGGGTCAACGACTTTTGTCTGCCACTGATATATATAGAGAGTTGGGTATCGACGAAAAAAGTTTTTTTTATAGCGGCGACAATGTGGATATTTTTTCCCAAATCTACACACGAGGTCTGTAATGTGCGTCCAGGGTGGTCTTCTCCAAACATTTTACTCCTATGGTCCATAATCAGGCTTTCTCTATTAAAAACTGACCTTCCCTAATCGAGAAATCCCTCCTCTTAACATCCACACGGAGGAACGCTGAGCAGCTCTGTGGGTTTGATTCCTGAAAACCTTCACCAGCATCCAGATGGTCAAAAGAAAAAGAAAAAGTACAAAATGACACAATGATCTACAAAATACGACATAGAAAACGAATGACCCAGCCTCATGAGCCCCACTAACATCAAGGTTGAATTCAATTGCTTTTGAAGCGTAAGCCTAAGCAGTTTAGACATCCAAGACTTCTGGCTAATATGGGAGCCTCGGGTTGATATAGGGTGCGATATGAAGATTGCCATATAATAACCTCTTAATATACTCTCAAGAAGAGTTTGAAGAAACCAAAATGGTAATCAGACAACGCTATGGTCAAGAGAAAAGGGACAAACTACGATATACAAAACACTACACAAAAACTTAAGATTCAGCAACAGAAGCCCACTTAAACCTTGGGTGAAATCAGGTGCCCTGGAAGGGTAAACTGTTACCGCTCTACTGATGACACCCGTCATGCTACTCTACATAACTTCATACTATCATAAAAGCTCAATCTTATGTACATATATAAATAAATAGCCATTTAGAGTATAATCTATTTCTACGTCTTTTAAAAATTAACATGATAAAAAAATACAACCTATATATTCAGTGAAAGATATCTAAACCGAACCTGTTTGATACCAACTTTTATGTTTACAATAGACAGGTGTTCAGTTTATACAGGTTAAATTAACAAATATGCCCTACATTGGGACTTGATTTAAAGTTCAATTTATACAAGAGTTTGGTTTATTTACAGTTCTGTTTGACAGGTTCAATTAACAAATAGTTCCTACATTGGGACCGTAAGTTCAGGCTATACAGTCCTCGGGTTTATTCAGTGTTCAGCTTAGAAATGTCTCACTGTAATAGAAAAACGTTTTTTACAGTCAATGTTTACAATCTGTGATCTGCATTAGTGTTCATTATATGTTCATAAATCAGCTCTGCATCATCTTTTATATCCCGAAGCGTCTCGTTGAGAAATTTATAAGTAACCCTAGCAGCAAGATATGAAGATATGACAGATCCAATTATTGGAAGAATCACGTCTAGAAAAGAAGTTCCCACTATCATTGCCACTAAGATTCCAATTTTTGAAGCTATCCAAACTGCCATATCCACGTTTGGCTTAAACAGAGATTTACATTTTAATAACGAATGGTCAAAATTTTCTAAAGTATTAACACTTTCTGGCTCGATCCCAAAGACTCGCATATAGTGACACACTTCGTTTACCAAAATTTCAGTATTAATAGCAACATCTATAATCGGCAGGGGAATAGCTGCTACACTAGCAGCGATAGCAGTGACTCCGACTATTCGGTTCTTAAGCATTTGGTATTTTCTTTCCAACATTTCCTTGGTGATACAATGAAGAGAAAAAAGAAGAGCCTCAGCTTTAATCCCACCCATATTTACTTCTAGAAACACCATAAGTTTCGACCAATCCCCCAAATAAGGTTTTTCACTAGAAATTAGAAAAATACCCGTTGTGCTCTTTAAGTCAGGGTTCGAATATAAGTCTATTTCAATTTTTTTCTTTGATTTCTGGTATTATCTTTTGCGGGTCTTTGTCATCGCGTACCGCCCTAACTATATCATTGTCGATCATTGACCGGACAAGAGCGAACGGTTTGCCCATCTTACGCAGTTCACCGGCCAACCATAAATCGTCTTCAGACAGGACCTTGTCAAAAAAGATGAAGACAAAATCGTAATCAGATATTTTCATTGCGCTTATATAATCTTCTTTCTTAAATTGGATAGTTGAATGACCCGGCAGATCATAGAAAGCTATTTGATCATTTTTCGGATGCATATATGACGTTGGTACTAGCGTCGTGTTCCCGGATCCTGTCTTTGCAAAACCATCATCTCCTGGCTTTACATTTCTGATTGTGTTGATGAACGTAGATTTTCCAGTGCCGCTACGACCAGTTATAGCCAATTTTACTTTTCCCTCTTTCCATTTGTTTAATTTCTCATCGATGTATTTAGACACTGCGATTGGTCCTCCACTGTCTGCTAATCGTTTAAGAAAGTTGACGTCTTCCTTGTCTTGCGCTGACAAGTTATCTGTAACCTCCGTTGATTGTGTCTGTCCCATATTGATTATGTTGTAAAATAACCTAAGAAATAAACATGACAAGATGTTAATAGCATAAAATTCACCAACAGTGCACTAGTCTTACTGTATAAGAGTTATCGTTCTTTCAGACATCTCTTCGAACAATTTGTTCTTCCTTTGTTATTGAACAGCCATTATCCATGTGCCTCATTCGGAAAACAATAGATAAGAATCTGGTTAGCTAGTATTTAATAATAATATATACAAAAATCAATCCATTCAATGAACACTAAAAACAAACCCAAACTCTGCAAAGGGGCCCGATAAAGGGAAAATTGTAAATACATATTGTATTGCATATTATTGACAACACTTGAGTTGTCTTGATTATATTCTTTTAGAAAAAAAAAACAGACATGCTGTTCATTATTTTAATCTCTAATTTTTCTCCTGAAAAAAAATATATATAAAAAACTACGATGCAATTATACTGTTAAAATATGATTCGGTAGAAAAAACAAATACCAATTTAATAGTCTTTGGTGTGATCCAATCGGGACTTGAACCCACCTCATATGATATATGTAACAATAAAAAATGGCCTGTCCTTTGCTGACACCCTGCTCCTTTAAACTTCTAACTGGAGCACTGGATTATATATATTTATACGAAGAGAAACTATCTTATAAAAAATACACTATGTTTATCAGCGATGACATTTCTGCATATTTTGTTGCCCCTTTTCTGCAAATTTTAACAATTAGTTATACTTGTGTCTAATCCACAAACTTAAACTATGAAATAGAGATAAGAACAGGTATTCATTTACCGAATTAGGTGGAGGACAGTTTCTTAGCAGACATCCAGTCAACTACATACTTCAAACTCTGCTCTCTCGATACCGATTCTCACTTTACGGCGTAGTGCAATAGAAAAGTTACAGTATTCCATTGAATGCTATGAACAGTACACTTCTGGGAAGAGTTCGAGATTGAATTACATCAGCAGCATGTGTCACACATTTGCTGCCATGATCGAATTGTAGAGTTAGAGTTTATGTTTTTACATTACCAACGTTAGATTTAACACCATTCTATTTTCATTTAAAACAACGGTGTAGAAAAAGGAGTTTTTTTAGTTTTTTCAGGTAATGGATGGCAAAATCTGGGTACCCATACAAGTTTGGATTTCTACCTGCTTATAGAACAACTGTTTTTCCGCAGTGCGATTTGGAAGCAAATGATGACCTTTGTCAAAAGTTGTACTTTGCTTGGTCAATAACATAATATCTGTTAAAAAAATCGAAAATAGCCGATTTGCTTAAATTAAAACAGAGACATAATAATTCGGTACGGAGGTTTTAACATAGATTGATTCATTGATGTACCAGCTCTCTCCATCTCTCAATAGCTTTTCTCAAGTCCAGGGTATTATAACTGAATAGTAAATAAATGCATGCCTTAATGTTTGCTACGTACTCGTGATTCTTTTTACTTTTATACTTCGGCAACCTTTTCGCTTCCGGAGCCTATGTAATGGAGAATACACTCCAATTGTAGAATCTACAAGTTGGAGTGTATTCTATAGCAAAATATATTTCCATATGCAACAGTGTTTTATATGTTTACCCTTTTAATATTCAGAAAGCTAAATAATTAACAAAATTAAACAATAAAATTGTATCGGTATTCGTGCTTTCGATTCTCGTTTCTATTTGGATATTCCAAGGTCTTTCAAGTGAAAAGAATCGTCTATATTTAGCTGTACAATAATACCCCAAGCAAAGCTATTGTAAATGCGGCCTCTAATGTCACATACAGGCCGCTAATAGAAGCCGATGACACAGGCCGCTGCACTTTAATAATTTGACCCATTTTTGTGACAAGGTAGATATCATTTACCTGGTCATAATACATTTATCTGACTATTGCTCGAACAGTGGTTTATTTTAAAGAATTTACAGTTTATTCTTTAGTTCTTAAATATATGAACTTTAACCTTTTACTGTCTTAGTCTTAAAAACGTGTTAAACATATTTTGGGACTTTCGTGTATCAAACCACTGTTGGAATTTTCAAGTCTACTTTGACTTTCAAAAGTTCCATCTAACCACTCAGCTACGGTGATCACACTGTTATACTCTATAATGAGTATATATGATTCGTGATAGTAAGCTTTGTTAAAATAAATATCAACAATTTGCTTAAACAAGCAATTGATCAATATATACAAGACACGATACAAGTATTTCAGATCTGGCATAATTTATGAACTTTTAAAATGTATTCTCGCAATACAAAAACAACTGTAACGTTTTTGGGGTCAATTCTTTACTATGTACGCTGTTTCTTTACCTTTTAATCGTGCCCTAATTGGCCTCTTGATTTCCGGGACGTTACATTTAACACAACCCGTCGAGAACCCCTGGTATATTCGGAAATACTTATTTAGCCAATCAAATAAATGGAATTTCCCTGTCAACCAATCAAATGAAAGGGATTTCCCAGGCTCAATAATTTAAATGGGAACGTCTAAAGGAATTGGGATATTTCGCGCGCTCCGATTAGCTCGTGCTGGTGTGCTGAACAATTTTTGGGATTCTAGACAAGGGAATTGATGGTGAAACGTCTTTGGTAGGAGCTAAGACACATTTTCTTCATGGATTAAAATTTCGGGTATTCTTCTTTGGTTAAAATTAGTCGGAAATGGACAACGCGTGGCTCGGTATTTTATTCTTTCCATTTAATTGAAACTTAAATCGTGAGTGCTATTTGAAATATTCTAGAAGCAGACGCTGAAATTTGTTTTCTATGGTAAGTCATGCATACATCTCCCCTTGATAACGAGTGTCAATATTATTACGAATCCTATCAATTCCTATTTTGATTGATTAAAAAATTACCTTGATTTTATTTGAAAGGGAAGTGTGTTTATTCATCATAATCTTCTTTGTTATTGGTGATATGTCAATGTAAATCTCACTTTTGACATGCAAACATCTAAGTATCTGAAAGTTGGGGGTTATATGGTTCCCATAGTTTCATATGATATACGAGATTTGGGTACATTTAAAACCGAGTGGATAGTTCACGACATATAGATTGTATAGTTTCCATAAGTTCTCGTATAAAGAAACGCGTAATTTGGAAAGATTTCAATGTCGAGTGTTAACGGAGGTCAAATAGTGTATTATTAGACATTGTGTTGTGTAATTGCAATAACAGTCCGTGATAGGAATATTATGAAATTTCAATCTTGAAGGGTAATGCAAGCAGAAATTTAAATACACTGGGATCAGTCAAAGTGCAATTACATCTAATTAGTGATAAGCTTATTTTTTTTTGTGGTAATTGAGTTATTAGTCGGCATCCGTGGTTAATTTTATAATTGAGACACTTTCACACAAAGGATTGATAACTGATTGATTAAGGACCAATTAAAGGTTTTGAATGAACAGCGTAATTACTGACACATTTTAATTGTTGATTTATGTTTGTGGATTTTGTGTAATAAAAATATAATTTATGTAAAGCTCTTGATCAACAGCTCCTGAATACAAGTACAATTATTTACTTTTGTCCTATATGAGCTTATATGTAGCTTGGCAATCGTTCGTCTGGAGGTGATATCTGGTATCCCAGTTTACTTACAGAACTAAATTTTGTCCTTTACTGGGATTAATGATAATAATGGATTGATAGCCATTGGGGGTTAAAGAGGTGGATAATTATTCTCTCTTCTCACCAGGATCATACATGTACATGTATTATAACAACTCCTACTTTTGAGATTTGGTTGTTCTCTATGATAGAATAAACTCCTTGGATGGTGGATACCGATCGTATACTTTCAGTCCATTCATTCCCTGTCACCAAGTCGCGATAAACTGGTTGACATAGTACATGAATATGGAACCTTATTCTTGTGTTTGATACCAGATACATGTACTGTCCACAAGTCCTGGAGCGAAAGCACAGGCAGAACCCTGTCATAGGAAATTGTGGATAATAATCGAGATATCTGAGCTAGCCGAGGCATCACTGGATGCTATTCCATTGGTGTTGGAGTATCGACCCGATTTTGTTACACAACTAAGAAATAAAAAAAAAAAAAAACGCAAATAATCACAAATCAGACAGACCACAGGTGAACATTTAGGACACCTGAAAGACCTTGAAATATCTAAATATAAACGATTCATTTCACTTGACAGACCTTGAAATATCTAAACATAAACGAGAATCGAAAGGACGTTGACCGATACAAATTTGTCGTTTTATTTTTGTTAATTGTTGTTTTATTTGGCTTCCTAAACATTAAAAGTGTAAAAATATAGGCCATACCATTTATTTTTTCAACAACACCATTATTTTACAAACTAGATACATTATTATTGAAACAAAATAATTTGCCCGCAACCGTATTGGATATAACGGGTTTCTTTTTCCGCCTTCTCCTGAATACTCATTCGGAAAAAGAAACCCGTTATATCCCATACGGCCGCTTCTTTTGTTTCAATAGTAGTGTATCTTATATATATTTCAAGGTCTTTC
Source organism: Gigantidas platifrons (assembly GCA_002080005.1). Classification (NCBI taxonomy): domain Eukaryota; kingdom Metazoa; phylum Mollusca; class Bivalvia; order Mytilida; family Modiolidae; genus Gigantidas; species Gigantidas platifrons. The sequence continues at coordinate 35,146 of MJUT01055262.1, forward strand.
AAGTGTCCCAAAAGTGCACCTATGGTCTGTCTGACTTGCTACACTTGCGGTCGGATCGTTAGTTGTTTTTGTATTGCGAGAATACGTTTTAAAAGTTCACGTACTCGTCAGTTCTGAGCATAAATTATGCCAGATTTGAAATACTTGTATCGTGTTTTGTATATTATTGATCAATTGATTTTTTATCAAATTGTTGATATTTTTTAACAAAGATTACTATCAAGAGTCATATATACGAATTATAGAACATATTAGTGTGGCTACAGTAGTCGAGTAGTTCGATGGAAGTTTTAAAAGTCAAAGTAGGTAGTTCGATACCCGAAAGTTCCAAAATGTGTATCTCATTTTTTTTTAAGGCTAAAACAGTAAAAGGTTAAAGTTCATATAT
>MJUT01055262.1:35624-47989 GCA_002080005.1 Gigantidas platifrons
GGACCAAGATTGCGGACTCCTGTCATTTTATCTGATAGTAAAGGCTTTAGCCTTAGAAACCAAATTACACACCCTTTTGACAACAATATAGTCTGGTGGTGCAAAAAAGGTGCCAAAATAGAAGGGAGTCTAGCCTGGCTTAAACGTAATATTGACAGAAACCTACAAAAGCAAGGAGATATAGCCCTTTATGTCTGGCTGGGAACCTGCAACTTGACATCAAAAGACAAAAACAGATTGATTTCACTAAGTACACAAAACAACGAAACAATAGACCATATTATTAGGACATTATTAGAATTCAAGAGTTTTTTGGCTGATTATACACAGGTGAAACTTACCTTCCTAGAAGTACCCATCTACTCGTTAAAAAAATGGAACGAACATTCTAAACATAAAGATCCATCTGCATTTAAAGACCAAGATAAACAACTGCAAGCCCAAATTGTTACCCTAAATAAAGAAATCCGTAAATTAAATATAGATTTAAACACAAACTCGCCAGACTTCAGCGTCTTCCTGAAAGCAAGCTGTAGACACAGAACTAGATCTAGGCACGATACCTGGAAGTATTACAATTTTAATTTATACATAGATGGTATACACCCTGGAAGAAACTTGGCAAGAGTTTGGCTAAGAGAAATCGGTGACAGAATAAGGGCAGACTGTTGGAATTGAAATCGAAATTGACATCTTACTAGTACTGGTTAGGTCAGTCTGCATGGGATTCCACGCTAACTGTCCTGCCAGTGCTCGTATCTGAACCAACACTAGATTATCATTTCTACCCTACAACTGAGGGACTGAACATATTTATCTATATATCTGCTGTAGACATAGAACTAGATCTAGGGACGATACCTGGCATTATTACAATTTTAATTTAAACATAGATGGTATACACCCTGGAAGAAATTCAGCAAACATCTGTCTCAGAGAAATCAACAACAGAATAAGGGCAAACTGTAGGAATTGAAATCGAACTTTACGCTTTACTTGTACTGGTTAGGTCAGTCTGCATGGGATTCCAAGCTAACTGTCCTGCCAGTGCACGTATCTAAACCAACCCAAGATTATCATATAGACTCTACAACTTAGGGACTGAACATATTTATCTTTTGTTTATCTATCTGCTTCTCATAGACAACAATGAGTGCATCACCCGTCAGAGCTAGAAGTACCAGGGTACGTAACCCACCACAAATTTATACGCCAAGTAGGAAAAATCCTGACAATAATCATAAGATGAGTTACAAAATCAATACCAAAAAGACTCTGGAAAAGAAAATTGAGGCCACTGAAAGAACCATATGCAATATAGAACTGAAATCTGGAACCTTAGTAATAACATGTTCTGCAGCATCATATGAAATATTGAAAAAATCAATATATGAATACTATAAGCATTCTAGTACAAAAACATTCCATCTACATACAAAGTCAAGTAAACCGGACAATGAGAGTATGGCTGGAAAAATGCTTATTATAGAAGAATCATTATCCATTAAACACAAAAATGGAGGAACAAATCGCCAACTTTATAGGATAAACATGTTTAACACCACAAGTAGAATCGATGTCAATGGCTACTTGCTACCAGAATTTATACAAGAGGACCTGCATATAATATGCCAATGCCTGGAACAGTATACTGACTATACAGAACTGAATAATAAAATTAGGGAAATTTGTCACCTTTCTCTACCAAATGCTCAAAGAATAACCAAAAATTACACTAAAACTCATAATCGTAACGACACAGCGAATATGATATCGCCAAATTTACAAGGCTGTAGTCCACCAACTTGTACCAACGACACTATAAATTCAACAACTGAAACGCAACGATTGTCCGTGCTTGAATCTTCAATACCAGTACACAGGATTAATGAAATATCACCACCGCCAGATAGGAAGGCCATAGGCTATCAAACTTTACCAACTAGAAATACAAGCCTATGATAGAAACGTTACATGAACACTGTATGAGCACTGAACTAGAACTAGATGACAGAGAAGGGACCGGGACTGAATATATACTAAACTGTCAATACTGTGAAACTACAATAGGCACTAAGTCTGCCTTAGAATGCAAAAATTGTACTAACTGGCATCATGCTGAATGCGTGAATATAGGTTGCATTCCAGACGACCAATATATATGCTCCTCATGTACGGCATTGAACATAACTATACCATATGAAGAAACAGAACATAAACAGCTAATGGTAGAAAACAACTATAACAACAATACAGCAGAATCTGAAGTGCCAAATATTGTCAACACAAATAGTGATAAAGATGAACAGAATATTACTAAAACTACAGAATCTGTAGAGGTACTACCACATAGCCATACTACAAAGTCAACTAATGCAAATGGTAATAGACAGGAAGCCAAGACGAAGCAGAAAAGAACCAAGAAAAGAGATCAATTAGATTATGAATCGATAGAAATGCAACTTGCTGACTGCAAAGCCAAAATAGTCATGCTTGAGATATCTAACAACGACTACAAAAACACTATAGATCTACTAACAGCTAAACTAGGTATTAAGGATCCAATGATAAATAGAGCTGAAAGGTACGGAAACGACCATCCTCAACAATCTTTATTTTACAAAATGGGACAGATTGAATCACAGCTTACTGATCGTATAGACAACTTGCAAAAAGAAATGAATCACAAATTAGAAATAAAAGACCTTCAAATTAAGCACTTCATGGAAATGAATGAGCTAAAATGCAAATTTAATATACTAGAAGCTAAAGAGAAACTCGCTCCATTCAATGACAATTTCTGTACCAGGAGGGAAAATAGTAAGCAAGTTCATCCACAACCTAACCAACACTATGTTGCACCTCCACAGGCACAAATACCACCATATGTCGCCTTCGCGAACCCAGTTGTACCACCACCAGTGCATTTCCAACGTGTAAATCAATACCCGCAAGTCATCAATACAAACAAGGGGCAAACACAAGTACAGCCTGAATACTATACTCCTTATAATAACATCCGACACCCAGTTAATCCTAATCGCACAACAATCGTGCCAACAGATGGGGAGTATATGCATCGTCAAACTCCAAATAATGGCTTGCCACCGCTCGGTACAACAACCGTGCCAACAGATGGGGAGAATAGGCATCGTCAAACTCAAAATAATGGCTTGCCACCGCTCGGTGCAACTTTTCAGCGTCAAAGGACAGGCAATCAGAACTGCAAAAACCGAAATGGTGAATATCGAACATTAAACCTACAATGGAGGAATAGTCAACTTACTGGAAATGTAAACCAAACTCCGAACAACACAAATAGTACAACTGGTAACAACAAAACCAGTATAGAAAATGTAGCCCAGCAGGATGGAAAAAATTATACATACTCTCTCCCAGCAGACCCACAACTACAAAATATCACTCAAGATTATCAACAAAATACACAACCTATGATTGAAACTCCAGCTGTAATTAACACAACAAAGGTGCCTTTTTTAGGAGCCGGCCGTGCAACAACAGTTGCATGGCAAAGCGAAAAATACAGACAACAATCATTGGATCAATAAATATACAGAGTGCAAAAGGGAATGCAAAATATCTAACAAAAAGTACTGAACACTTGTGACATACTATGCATACAAGAACATTGGCTTTTGTCATTAGAAAAGAAAATGCTGGAAAATATGCACAAAGATTTCAACGTTTCGGCTAAAGCAGTGGATGATGATGATATAAAACTTAACTACAAGTCCTTTCGTGGCAATGGTGGCACAGCAGTATTCTGGAAGAAAAACATAGACAGTGCAGTTAAAATAAAATCTGATGGGGGCAGTCGTATACAAGTAGTTACAATCAATAATGTACCAACAATGTTGTGCATAGTAAATGTTTACATGCCATCCGATATCAAGGAGGGAGATTATGAATACAGAGACATGGTGGATCAATTGAACGAGGTGATACAAAAATATGAAGAAACATACGACATTCTACTCTGTAGAGATATGAATGCTTCGCTACATAGAGACGATAGACGAAGGGATCGCATCTTTAAGAACTTTACTATAGAAAGCAACCTGATATTGCCTACAAACTACCCAATTGATTTTACTTTCCACCATCATAACGGAAAAGGAAAATCTCAGATAGATTATATTTTGTTTAAAGGAAAAACATTGAACCTGCAACCTGGGGTTTCAATCATACCGTTCGATGCTATAAACACCTCAGACCATACTCTCATAAAAGTAGAAATTACCACCCAAATAAGTAAATTGGCACCAAAGCCAGCTAAAATATATACCAAGCCAGCATGGGACAAATGTAATTTTGGCGAATATAAGAAAATCATACAAACAGAAATAGGAAAACATAAAGACACTATAAAACTAAGTGTCACAGACAGAATAGCCAAACTAGAGAACACATTACACAAGGCAGGAAGGAAGTCTATACCAAAATACAGGCGCCTAAAAACACTAAAGCCTGTAGGTAGAGGAATATGGAATCGAAACATCGACCAAGCATCTAAAGAGGCTAAAAAAGCACACTGGATTTGGAAAAATAAGGGAAAATCAAACAGTAATACTGAAAGCGAAAGAAACGACATGATCAAGAAAAAGCGAACACTGCGTCAAGTACAGCGACAAGCATATGCCTCAAAGAAGGACAAACTGATCTCAGAAATTATGGAAGCATCTCAAGACGATAGTAAAACGTTCCACAAATTGCTGAGGATGCAGAGAAGCAACTCGGCAATAAATACTGACACACTGGTCATAGACAATGTTGAGTACAACCAAAGTAATATCATAGAAGCCTGGAAAATACATTTTGAAAATCTAGCTACTCCTAATCTGGACGGAAACAAATTTGACCTAGAACGGAACAGCCTCTGCACAATACAAAATTACATCATAGCAGACATAACAGCCAATAAGGAGAAAATCCCACCAGCAACAGAAGCAGAAGTAAAACGAGCTATCCGAAAACTAAATAATGGGAAAGCTGCTGATGAAAATGGAATTCAAGCAGAACACTTTAAATTTGCAAATGATGAATTGGCAACAGAAATCTGTAATGTCATCAACCAAATATTTGAAGAGCTTAATATTCCGGATAATTTGAAAAGTGGCATCTTAACACCAGTATTGAAAAAGAAAAAGGACAAAACTTTACCAGGGAGTTATAGAGGCATAGTCGTTACAAACACGTTCTCAAAAATTATTGAGTGAGTCATCAAAGAGCGATTAGAAAAACAGCTATATCCGACACAAAATCGCTTACAGAGAGGTTTCACTGAACATGCATCTAGTAAATTTACAGCATTTAGAGCATCAGAAACTATATTGATATACAAAAAAGATAAACAAGATCTAGAACTTCTAGCTGTAGACGCAGAAAAAGCATTTGACACCGTCAACCATGACATAATGTTAAATAAGCTATACCACGATGGAATCACTGATGATATGTGGCTATTACTAAGGAACATTTATGATGGGCTAATCCTGAAAGCTAAATGGGGAGACCAGACCACAGAAAGTATAGATATTAAACAAGGGATACGTCAAGGTGCAAAACTGTCAACCTTACTCTACAAGAGGTATAACAACACCGTTTTGGACAGTATTGCAAAAAGCACGTTGGGAGCTACCATCGGAAATATTACTGTATCAGCGCCTGCCTGTCATCTGCACAGATGTGTTTGCTGGGAGAGGGTAAAGACATTCAAGCCATGTTAAATCTCCTAGAATATAACACCAAAAGAGACTTAGTGAAACTAAACCCGGAAAAAAACAGAAATAATAAATGTATCAAAAACTCCACAAACACATCTGAAAAAATATATTTTAGGAGGCCAGGAAATAAACAGAGTACAATCAATTAAGCACCTTGGAATAACTTACCAAGAAAACGTATCTTATAGATATTTCAAGGTCTTTCAAGTGCCCAAATGTGCACCTATGGTCTGTCTGATTTGTTATACTTGCGGTCGGATCGTTAGTTGTTTTTGTATTGCGAGAATACATTTAAAAAGTCCACGTACTCGTCAGTTCTGAACATAAATTATGCCAGATTTGAAATACTTGCATCATGTTTTGTATATTATTGATCAATTGATTTTTTATCAAATTGTTGATATTTTTTAACAAAGATTACTATCAAGAGTCATATATACGAATTATAGAACATATTAGTGTGGCTACAGTAGTCGAGTAGTTCGATGGAAGTTTTAAAAGTCAAAGTAGGTAGTTCGATACCCGAAAGTTCCAAAATGTGTATCTCATTTTTTTTTAAGGCTAAAACAGTAAAAGGTTAAAGTTCATATATTCAAGAACAAACAATAAACAGTAGATTCTTTTAATAATCTACTGTTCGAACAATAGTGTGACGTCAAAGACATGTATTATTTATTGATCATGCGCGATGTCAATGTGCTAAAAGGGAGATAATCATGAGATCTGAAAAAATCTACCATTTGCAATTGCAGGACTAAAGTTGATGACGAAAAGAAGACTACCACAGTGTTACAGATTTAATGCATATTGAATATTTATTCAAATGTCTAGCTTTTATGCTATGATTTCATCCCGTCACGTAACTGGTTTAAATTAAAGGAGAACATGTAAATGTTTAAATAAACAGTCTTTATATCCAGCACTGAAAAAAACAATAATGTTGTCAGTTCGAATCTCATCTAGACGAGGTTACTCGATACAACATTGTGTGATAAAGTTTTGTCAGTGACCTGCGACTAAGCAGTGGGTTTCTCCGGTAAATCCGGCTTCCTCAACCAATAAAACTTACCGCCACGATATAACTGAAATAGTGTTGAAGGTGGCGTTAAGCACAATCAAACAAACTGAAATATTCCCCACTTGATGTTCAACAACAATCAATAAACAATACCTTAATCGGGGGATACGGGTCGTCGTCATCGTCATCGTATGGTAGTTAGATTTACAACTACCTATTCAATCAGTGCCTACCACCACTAAACTTGTGAATGCGAGGTGTACTCGATACAACATTGTGTGATAAAGTTTGTCAGTGACTAGCGACTGGCCTGTGGTTTTCTCCGGGAACTTAGATTTCCTCCACCAATAAAACTGGCCGTTACGATATAGCTGAACTATTGTTAAAATTGGTTTTAAGCACCATAACAGGGGATATATTCCAATTCACAGACTCTCTGTAGCTATTAATCCAAACAGAGTATGATCAACACCACTGAGACACTTTTATATACTGAAGGAAAAAAGAAACGCAGGGTAACATACTATGCTCCTTTTTTTAACTGCGTGGCGTAAAATTACGAAAACTGGGCAGACGAGTGGCTTGGTCAGTGTGCACTAAGATCGGTGTTTAAAATCATTCAACCGTCAAAGGTATCATGTGACATAGAGAAAGTGATAAAAAGCAAATAACACATGCAGAAAAATGATAACAAGTTGGTAAACACATCGTGTCGTACCACTTTATACTCTTGAGGTATACACATCGCCTTCCACTATTTAAGGTTAATTTGAATCTCTTGTAATCATGCCACGGCTGACGATGGTTCAGAGGGATCAGGCTATTGCAAGGTCAAAGGCAACAACAAGTTGCTTTGCAATTTGGTGTGAATGTTGTCCGTCGTCTGAGAGATACTGGAAGGGTTGCCGAAAGTCCGCGACGGGGACGTCCGCGCGTAATGACGCCACGTCAAGACAGGGCTATTCATCTTGCCCACCTGCGTAATCGCCACGTTACTGCCACTGAAACCGCTTTAACTACGGTAGGCGATTATCGCCACATTCACCCAAAAACTGTGAGAAACCGATTGCGCGAGTTTGGTCTGCGAGCTGGTCGACCTTACATTGGTTTTCCTCTCACTCGTGCACGTCGCGCGCGTCGCATGGGTTAGTTGGCGGCGCATGGTCCCAGATAATTTCCAATGAGGCAATAAGTCGCGGTTCACTCTTTTTCGTCCGGACGGTCGACGTCGTGTATACCGACGTCGTTGGGAACGCTTCGCCGACGCTTGCGTTCTTGAGAGGGATAGGTTTGGGGTTGGCTCGGTTATGGTCTAGGGAGGGATATCTCACGGGTTAAAGTCGCCGTTGATTGTGATAACCGGTAATTTAACAGGCGTAAGATACAGGGATGAAATCCTCCTGTCGGTTGCAGTTTCATTTGTGCAACAGCATCACCTAATTTTCCAGCAGAATAACGCCCGGCTCCATTTAGCCAGAGTTTGTCAAGATTTTCTCGCCAATCATAACATTAGCTCACTCGATCGACATCGCACAGTCCAAATTTGTTCCCAATCAAACATCTGTAGGCCGAAATAGACAGGAGAGTAAGGGGGGGTCGGAATTCCCTCGCTACTCTCGACCAATTAAGGGCTTCCTTGTTGGAAGAGTGGGATAATATCCCCATGAGAAGGATAAATGCTCTGATGAACTCCATGTACAGGAGAACCAGGGCTGTAACAGATGCGCGTGGGGGGCATACGAGATATTGACGTGTTAATCGATTTCACTTTAACATATTGGTGGGTACTGTTCAATTGGTTTCAATTGCTCATGCATTATTGATCAAAATCTAATGAAATTTTTAAAAATTGTTGATTAAATTTGTGTTTTTATCCTTATATATTAATATTGAAAAAAACATTCGTATAAATAAATCACCTAAAATGTTGACCCTGCGTTTCTTTTTCCCTTCAGTATATATGATTACAACTTAGCCCCATCTTTAGCAAATATTTCAGTTATATCGAGAGGTCAGTGCTTTAGTGGAGGAAACCGGAATACATGGGAAAACACTTGTTTTCGCAAATCATCCCTTCATATGTCTAATTCAAAACAACTATTCAGTTAAATTCAACTCAGATATTTTATTGTGTTCTAAGCTGTCTTAAAAATTTGGGAAAAATAAGTAATATAGTAAATCCTACATAAATAATGATTACATCTAGTGGGTATATATAATCAATGATTACATCTAGTGGGTTTATATAATCAATGATTACATCTAGTTGGTATATATAATCAATGATTACATCTAGTGGGTATATATAATCAATGATTACATCTAGTGGGTATATGTAATCGGTGATTACATCTAGTGGGTATATATAATCAATGATTTCATCTAGTGGGTATATATAATCAATGATTACATCTAGTGGGTATATATAATCAATGATTACATCTAGTGGGTATATATAATCAATGATGACATCTAGTGGGTATATATAATCAATGATTACATCTAGTGGGTATATATAATCAATGATTACATCTAGTGGGTATATGTAATCAATGATTACATCTAGTGGGTATATGTAATCAATGATTACATCTAGTGGGTATATATAATCAATTATTACATCTAGTGGGTATATGTAATCAATGATTACATCTAGTGGGTATATATAATCAATGATTACATCTAGTGGGTATATATAATCAAACGTCTCTTGTTCTCTGTTAGCTTAACTGTGTAAAGTAGTATATTTTCGGGCTACCAAATTGTCAAAATTAAATCGAGAGGCCGTCGTGGTCATGATCAGATGGTAGTTGGATTTACAACTACATATATATTCAGTGCCTATCACCACTGCCGTTTTGAGTTCGAATCCCGCTGATGACGGGGTGTACTCGATACAACATTATAAGATACAATTTATCAGTGACTTGCGACAGGTCGGTGGTTTTTACCGGGTTCTCCGGTTTCCTCCACCAATAAAACTGACCGCCACGATATAACTGAAATATTGTTGAAAGTGTCGTTAGACACCATAAACCAAACCATCAAATTTTAATCTGACTTGAACTGAATAAAACATTATATTGTATGTTTTGAACTGGGGTCCAGTTTGACGCCAAGTTATATATCAGGGACCGAGTACATGCTTCTGGGTACCTCTTGTTTCATTTTGGTGTTATTTGTTTTACTTATTTCATTTTTGTCTATGTTTAGAAATGTATTTGAAACAAAGGTTGAATATGTTGGTATGCGAAAACACTGGCTTCATTTGTGCCGCCTAAACAACACGAGTTTCTCTGTTAATATCTTAATTACAATAGCAGGTGTCTTTAAGATGGAACATTTTGGCGTATTCTTGTTTGAAATATATTAACGCCATCATTAAGAATAATTTGCAAGAATATTTGTTTTTCTTAGCAAAAGAAAGGATATGGGTGTAATTTTAAATAAATAAGAGAGACTATTATTATATATATAGGGTCGACACATACAAGTAGCTCTTAACATAAGATTGTGTGAATATTGACACGAGCAAGTTAAAATAAGGAAAAAGAGATGAAATAATAAAGAAATAAAGAAAGTTAAAAAAAGGGGTGATAATTCCGTGCTAAGAGCGCCTGCTTATTAGGACACAAAATAAACTAAAGTTCCATCTTTTTCATTGATTTATTTTCTTAGTTAGAATGGATATAAATATAAATAAACATTAGATACTACCCAACATTACACTTGGGACATACATTAAAGTGGAGGAGCAGCGCTTTTATTGTTGTTCTACATTCTTGTTGCGTGCTAAAATGTTAAGCTTTATCCTTCAAAGTGGATAAGTTAGTTCCTTGTTACAGCAAAATCATTTGTTCATGTACACAATATACAAATAATTATGGGACGATCGCGGCTGTGATCGTATGGTAGTTGGATTTACAACATCAGGGCGAGGTGTACAACATTATGTGATACAGTTTGTCACTGACTTGATTTAAGGGTGATAAACATGTCATCTGAATGTGAATATGGTTGATACTGAAAAATATCAGCCTGCTCGACAGAATATGAAGCTTGTGACTCGTTCGCTTCGCTCACTCGCCAACAAACTTCATATTCTGGCTTGGCAGGCTGATATTTTCGGTATCAATCAATTCACATCCAGATAACATATACTTATGTGATACAGTTTGTCACTGACTTGCGAGGTCGTTGGTTTTCTCCAGGTCCTCCTGTTTCATCCACCAATAAAACTGACCACCACAGTATAATTGAAATATTGTTGAAAGTGGCGTTAAGCAACATCAACCAAACAAACAACTACTTATCTAATCAGTGCCTATTACCACTGATGTTGCGAGCTCGAATCTCGATCAGGGCGAAGTGCACTTGATATAACATTATTTCACAAAAATGAAAAAATGAAAATATGTTTCAAAAATAAAAACTGATCATCTAGGCAATGATTTGTATAGTAGAACTATTACATAAATCCTTGATCTAGGTAGGGAAGGTTAATTAAGTTTTTCCTTTCGTGTAAACTGGATATCTCATACAGATGAAGAATATTTTTTCTGAAATTTTTGGAAAATAAACATAAATGTGTTCCCTTTGGATTGTTAATTACAAACATAAATTTATTATTGCTATTATTCTTTTTTATTATTATTGGCCATTTTTTTATTTATTATTTATTATATTTTGTTTTCTGTGTTTTGTTGAAAATTGTATATTACTGCTTAAAGTTATAAATGCATTTGTTGTGTTCCTGTGTATTGTACATGTATGGTTTTGATTGTTTATCCTTTTACCCAGATATTTGTTAAAAGTCGGTTTCAGAGTGCATTTTTTTTTTCAAGTACAAAAAAGTAGCATCGAAATTGTGTTATCAGAGTAAAATACACCCTGCAAAGAAGTGAAATGTGATACACGTATACACCGTTAGAAATTTAATCAATAACCTAATATTCCTGTCGTTCTGTAGTAAACTGTTCCAGCGCAATGGTTGTAAGTATAAGATACAGTACTATTAAAAAAAGACGCGGCCCGTATTGAATATCCCGTTATACGGGTAACTTCCTTTGTTTCATAGAGGTTTATCTAACTTGTACAATAATGTTATAATTTATAAAATAAAAAAAAAGTCGTGAGAACAGTTTTGTTCGTGAAGGAAATGTACAGAATTTTCATATTCATGTTATCAGGGCATTATATATTGACGTGTCCTTGTACCCAACGTTAACAAGTCAAGCGTCATCGAGATTAAAACGTTCGGCTAACCACTTATGGAACAACAGCGAGTCTGTCGAGAGAAATTTGGTGAATAATCCCCATTAGACAAATTTGTGAGAAAGGTCGAGTCCCTTTGTTTCTACTTGTGGACCAACTGAACGAAATCTTCCTTTAAATTCCCACATTGCGTGTTTCGTCTTCAAGAGAAAATTGATATGACCTTATTTTAGTTACTAGGTTCCTGACCTCGGAGTCTATTCAAAGGAGATACATGTACTTACATGATAATCAAATAATTATGAAATTACCCGGGTTGGTTAAATGCGTTAATCATGCAACATAGAGAGAACTATTTTGTACTTTATTTATATCGTTATGAAAAAAAA
>MJUT01055262.1:51406-65947 GCA_002080005.1 Gigantidas platifrons
AAAAAAAACGTTCTTACAAGATGGTGTTTCTTCCTTGTGTACACGGGTGAATGAGAGAGGTGAATCATGTGAGAACCTATTTGCTCAAACTACTCGAAACAATATTATCTAATAAAGTTTGTCCGTGATTTGAGACAGGTCGGTGGTTTTCTCCGGGTAGTCCGGTTTCCTCTACCAATTAAACTGACCACCACGCGATACACCTGAAATATTGGTGAAAGTGCCGTTAAACACTACCTTTATGTATATACCAGTATATATGTATATATTCCTAGAATAATCTACACTAGATATTCAAGATAAAGCAATTATGCAAGAGTATTTATATAAAAAAAACATATAATAGGCATAATATATTACATGCTAGGTGAAATACACTGGTTGTGGTACCGTATGACATATTGTCATGTGAAAGGCACTAGTCATGGTACCATATGACACAATCCCGGGTGAGAGGCACTGGTCGTGGTACCGAAGACACATTGTCAGATGAAAGGCACTGGTCGTGGTATGATACATTGCTAGGTGAAAGACAATGGAAGTGGTACCATATGCCACATTGCCAGGTGAAGTACACTGGTTGTGCTACCGTATGACATATTGCTAGGTTGTACTGGTCGTGCTACCGTATGACACATCGCCTTGTGAAATACACTGATCGTGGTACCTATGACATAATGCTAGGTGAAATACACTGGTCGTGGTACCATATGATACATTGCCAGGTGCGAGGCACTGGTTGTGGTACCGTATGACACATTGGCAAGTGAAATACAATGGTTGTGGTACCGTATGACACATTGGCAAGTGAAATACAATAGTTGTGGTAACGTATGACACATTGACAAGTGAAATACAGTGGTTGTGGTACCACATAACAGATTGCCAGGTGAAATATACAGGTTGTTGTACAATATGACATATTGCTAGGTTGCACTGGTCGTGGTACGGTATGACACATTACCAGGTGAAAGACACTGGTTGTGTTACCGTATGACACATTGCCATGTGAAATACGCTTTTGTCATGGTACCATATGCCATAATGCCAGGTGAAATACACTGGCGTTGTACCATATGACACATTTCTAGGTCCGAGGCACTGTTCGTGGTACCATATGACACATTTTAGCACATAACCACGTTGGAAACGAATAAATAATTTCCACCAATTCAGAAACTAGAAGAATATTCGACAACATTTATGATTTGTGTCGATCGGAAATGCAAGATTACCTACTTCTATGTAACTAATAATCCCTTTAAGCTAAACATGACATTGCTATTCTTTGGGTGATCTTTTACAACGTTGTTGTTCAATTTTGTGTTGATCGATAATAAAGATGGCCACCATATCGAAGGGATATCTTAATTTACTTCATCCTTTGTATTTAATATTTAATATTTAAATAACCTTAGGCTATATCATACAAGTACTTGTCCTTTACCAAGGTGACGTTTTCGTATTTGAAATTGTCACAAATCAAGGGCCAATTAAGTTCAAACAAGTTATAACATAGCGATGTATTCAATAACAGAAATATATTCCAATTAAACAAAAATACAAAATGTTATGTTCAATTAAACACATTTTGTGAGAAAGATCGAATCCCTTTGTTTCTAATTGTGGACTAACTGAACGAAATCTTCCTTTAAACTGCCATATTGCTTGTTTCGTCTTCAAGAGAAAATTGATATGGCCTTATTTTAGTTACAAGGTTCCTGACCTCGGAGTCTATTCAAAGGAGATAGGTACATGATCATCAAATAATTATAAAATTACCCGGGTTGGTTAAATGTGTTAATCATGCAACATCGAGCCAACTATTTTTTTTTACTTTATTTACATCGCTATAAAGAAACTGGACTTACAAGATGGTGTTTCTTCCTTCTGTACATGTTTTATATCCTGTAAATCCTTGTCTCGGATAATTATACTATCAACTATTGTTATCTGATTGAATATCTAGGGTTTAATAAAAACTATATTTTTATCCCAAAAATGTCTAATAACTTTCCTTTGTGATAAATTTTTTTGTAATCATTCGGAAATCACAATTCAAATCTAGTATTACAACTTTTGTCCGACAGTTCATGAACCCTAGATTAGACATAATTCCCAATGTAACTCTCATGTTGTGAATTAAATTTGCCATAAATCAACGTTTAAAGCTTGTATTACGATATTAACGAAATTAAGTTGCAGTACATTGACTTGCATGTTCAGCAATTACAGATTCGATTTCTTCTACTCTAGGGGTGGAGGGGGAGGGGGGGAGGGGGTGCTTTTTTTTTGTCAATCTAAGTTATGGCCCTTCATTATGAATCTTCTCAAACTACAATTGACCATTTGAACAAACACTTTCCAACCATATACATAGTCAACCAACAACTCATCTTACGAGACCTATACCGCGGGTATAATAGTTTCTGATTCATATTATGTGAACAAATCTTTTCGGACACAATTGCCAGTGGCGTAGTGGTGGATCGGAAAGTGGGTGGAAACGTTGGAAGGTGAATGCAGACTTCATGAGGTGACGAGAAAGTGGAGGGGTAAGCTTTAAAACTTTGAAAACTGAAAAGCAAAAAAATAAGGTCTTTCGGCTTGAAACACCCTTAATTACCTCTTGATTTCGTGAATATATTTGGCTGAATGCTACAAATTCAGCTTTTTCAAAATCTTTGCACAACAATGTGGGAGGCTATGAAGCCCATTTTGAAAGGGAGTATGTCCCCCCCTTGTTTGCCCCTTGCTCCTGCTTGGGTTATATTTAAGCGACATTTGGCAAAAATAACCTGTCCTGGACATTACGGATAAACAAATGTGGTAGATATACATTTGTAGTTTATTATTATTATACATGTACTATTATATGTGAATGAGAGAGATGAATCATGTAAAACGATTTATGGTACATTTTTGCTCAAACTACTCTGTACAACATTATGTGATAATGTTCGCCCGTGATTTGTAGCAGGTCGGTGGTTTTCTCCGGGTACTCCGTTTCCTCTACCAATAAAACTGACCACCACGCGATATAACTGAAATATTGTTGAAAGTGGCGTTATACACCATCTTTATGTATATATGTATATATTCCTAGAATAATCTACACTAGGTATTCAAGATAAAGCAAATATGCAAGAGTATTCATATAAAAAAAAACATATAATAGTCATGATATAATGCATTTTTATATTAATAGAAAAATCATTTAATAGTGTTTTAATTTTATAACAAATAAAAGTATAAGTTATACATGAATATAGGACGCGCTATAGTCACAAACAGTAATGCTTCACCGAGAATTGCTGGTACTTTCAAACTCATATTCATGAACATTGAAACGTCTGTATGAAAGTATCCGTAAAACGATCTGCTAGTTTTTGTTTTTGGTTTTTGTTTATATTCACTCAAACATGTCATATGACCAGAGTTTATTACAAATGATATTGACTTAATCACATGTTAAGAATGTGTTTTTAAGATGTTTCGATAAAAAAAATGCGTGTAATCTTTCCTATATAATCGTCATTGAAAGAAATTTACAATATTATATGTTTCGTGTTAAATTTTTCTTTCCTAATAATCAATCATATATTTTGATAATACTTTTGATTGATTGATTGATTGAATAGTGTGATATCACGAGAGACGAAAAAAAAAATTCTCTTCATCTACATCATGTGAAAAAAAGGGTTATGTTATAAAGCAGTCGTTAAAACTGAGGAGAGTGGACCTTTGAACTTGCCTTTTTTTCTCTCTAAGTTATAGCATTGTATTAGTAAGAAAATATGTTTTGTCACAAATCATTATTGATGGCAGTGATTGTTAGTTTAAACTTCCAACTATATTCATGACAAGACCAAGTTACAAGCATTATACTGGTAACATTGACACCAGTACCGGACTACGATCGACAATTTAGACTAATACGGGACAAGGGACCAATACATCAGGATATTTCCTCTTGGTACGAACCCGCAAAGACCACTCCCACTTGTTACTGTTACACGTTGTGTTTTCTCGTGTATTGAACCAAAAAGTAAAAACACGTTTTTTATGGATTTTCAATTGACGGATTACCTTAACATGACTGCGAAGTTTTGATAAAATATTGATTTTCAAACCCTGTATAAGTCACACTTCAGGGAGCTCCTTATGTGTGAATATTAAAGAAAAAGTATGAAAAAGTATGAATGGTAAAAATGATGACTTCAAAAGAGACTGACAGACTAAATCTTGGCGATATTGTGAGAAATGAGAAAAAGGTACCCACTAGACATCGCCTAGTTTGATGATCCCTGCCACCCTTTTTGGACAAGCACTATTGAAATCAGATCCTAGACCTGTAAAACCTAGGTAAAAATATAACAAAAGCTATTTGTTTCAGTCAGCTATCACTTTGAAAATATAATAGCTTGTTGGTCTCGTACAAAGTGGACATCATCATCATTCTCTCCAAAATGTAACTCATTCTCGCTATCGCTGAACATTGCTCATTTGGCATTAAACAATAATCACTCACTCTTTTATCATAATATATGTATTTTTTTGAGAGCTCTTGGTTTTGATGTAAAAAAGGCAGATGTACTAAATATATTACGAGACTATGACAGAGAGAGGACGGGTAAAATCTCATGTGAGGACTTCAACGAAGTAAGTAGGTATCTTTATGTCTGGAAAATCAGTTGGCTTTTACCTCGTTTGTAATACGATTGATTCTAACAAAATATATATAGAAATATAATTTACTCAAGAACCACATGACACTCTAGATACTTAATGCTTTCTCATTGGGTCAATTCAAAGACAACCAAAGTTAGTAGTTACTGCTTCTCCGCTAACTATGTAATATTTATAACACGGTTTTCGTTGTTATACGGTTAATCAATCGAACATGAAGCGTGAAATTGTTTAACTCGTAAACTATTGCATAAATGATTTGTAACATGAAGCCATGCAATATCACATCTAGATCATTGATTATTGCACAGCTCTCTCTGAGTAATAAAACTACAGCCCAGATTTAAAGTGTTCAGTATCTCGTATCTGTGTGTATTATTTCATGGTTCTTAGCTGTACTATGTTGATTACATTCTGGTATGTAAACCATACAAATATCAAAGGAAAAGATGCATTCATGTTACAAGCATCTTTAAAGAGTAAGAGTCAGGATAATGTATTCGAGTACAGTCAAACCTGTATTAAGAGATCACCTTTGGGACCAAGAAAAAGTGAACTGATAAGACAGGTGACCTCTTAAAAGAGGTTCAATTCAAATAAAATTGTCTATGACAGCACAAGAAAAAGGTGACCTTTTAATACAGGTGACTGCTTAATAGAGGTGACCGCATGGGAATGCTTGACTGTATTATATTAACCTGTGGACTGTTTTTTTTCCAGTGTAGCACTATACAAAATTCCAACTTGTCTAGTACAAAACAGATGTTTTCATCCTCTCATCGACAAAATACTTATCACTTATCACCAAGTTTGTATCTAGATTAACATGACGGATGCTACTAGTGGAGCAGGAATTGCTTACCCTTCCAGAGCATGCTTTGTAGATCGTTGTTTGTCCTTTTGGCCGTTGTGTTTTCCGTTCTTCTTCGATTTACCGATTCTGATTACCCCTTTGGTATCTTCAAACTCTTCTGCTTCCTGCCATGAAATAGCTGAAAAATCGCTCGCTTCGCATTAAATAACGACCACTCACTCACTTGTTGTAGGTTGGCGGTTCACCTACATCCTTCTAAACCAATGAACTTATGTACCACAACATAATTAAAATGTATACCGAAGTGAAATGTACGAGTAATGAAATTTTCGCTGGTGAAACGAGCGTTTTGGTAAAATGCACAAGAAAAGTTTTCCATGCATATGTTGATAGAAAACGATATTAACCATGAAGTGGATAATTTGTTTGACACAAATCACAAAATTTATATCCCATAGAAAAAAATGACATACATGTACATGAATAGTATACATGTATTGTCTGTTTGTTTGTTTGTTCCAAAAATATTTCAGTTATATCGTGGCAGTAAGTTTTATTGGTGGAGTTTTATTGGTTTTATTGGAAGACCCGTAGAAAACCACCGACCTGTCGCAAGTCACTCACAAACTTTATCACATAATGTATTACACCTCGCAACATCAGTGGTGGTAGGCTCTGATTGCATAGGTAGTGATAAATCCAACTATCATACGATCACGGCCACGACGGCCCCTACATGTATTGTCAAATGTTGCATTAAACACCTATAAAGTAGATCCTAATCAATCATCATTGGTTAGGGCTGCATAATGCGCACCTCCTCTTGGTCTTGAAAATCTGCAGAAGAATGTTATTTCCCGATCTGAAAAAGAGCTAAGCATATTGTTCTTATTTATAATGCGCACCCCTCCTGAAAAATCTGTAAAATCTAGCGAATTATACATAGGCCATTACGGTAGTTCCTTTGGAATCTTTTAAATCTTGCAGTGACAGATATGATGTTAGAAAGAGATCCACAAGAAGAAATATTAAAAGCTTTTAAATTATTTGATGATGATACTTCTGGCAAAATTAGTTTACGGAATCTTAGAAGAGTAGCCAGGTTAGTAGAATTGTATCTATGACCACTTATACTGTAACAATTGTATGATTTTGAGTGCTAATAAAGGGGGTCAAATCACTTGGTTGTTTTGTCGTGGATGGTTTGGTTTATGGTGTGCAGCCAATCAAATCAGTTTTTCTTTTTAAATTTGTTTGTTTGATTGTGTTTAACTCTGCTTTAAACAAAATTTCAGTTATATCATGCCGGTCAGTTTTATTGGTGGAGGAAACCAGAGTACCCTGAGAAAACCACCGTCCTGTCGCAAATCACTGATAAACGTTATCACATAATGTTTTATCGAGTACACCTCAACTGAGCGGGATTCGAACTCTCAACGCTAATATAGGGACTGATTGCACAGGCAGCTATAGATCCAACTACCATATGACCATGACCACGACGACCCCTTTCCGGGTTAGTAGAATTGTATCTAAGACCACTTATTCTGTTACCAAGATGTTTTTTTATCCTGCCATTGTGTGATTTTGGGTATTAATAAAGGGGGTCAAATAAACCTCGGTGTTATTTAGTCGTGGACCTAATAAATCTTTTCTGGTTGGTACCCAATTCATGTAGAGCGATGGTAAGAAACGGTAACAGTATTAACACGGACTCCACAGAGGACACCATTCAAAACTATTAGAACTACGCTTGTTTCAGCTATTTTCAGACAATCTGGCATTTGTTTTGGATTTTTTGACATTGCACAAAAAACACAATATACGTACATTGCTGGCAAATCAGGCCTCAAAGTAGGATTTTAATTTTGGTGGCCACCTACTCCAAAAATTTGGTGGCCAAGCTCAATTTTAGTGGCCAAAATAACAAAATTGGAAGCCAAAGATACAAGGAAAAATATAAAATTAATTTCACTCACTTGGGAAGAGCCAAGAGGACAGAAAAGCTCACCAAATGCTCGTTATTCCACCTGTTTCTAAAACTCCCCAAAGTAAATTATATATTTTCCGACAATGTATGTATATTATATATTTATGCTTGCATCTTTTAAATTATTCATAAGTTTTTATTTATTCTTGATTTTTCTATTGGATTTTGGAATTTTGTTGTATTTTTTGTTGATCATTATCCACTGTCTTTTGTAAATAAACGTTAGAGAATACCGAAAGGGCAGTGAAAAAATAGACAATCCTGAGAAACTTGCAACATTAAGCACACTAGGCTACACAATATGTGTTGGACACCACTATGTGCAAACAAACACAAATAACGTAAATAAGACATGAGCCATAGGCCTCCTGCAAACAACTGGAGGTAAAGACGAATCAAACATAATTTTTATACTGTTATATATGTTCATATAATTTTTGTTTCAGAGAGTTAGGAGAAAATATGACTGATGAAGAATTACGAGCAATGATAGACGAGTTTGACCGAGACGGGGATGGCGAGAGTAAGTTCATGTGTATTGATATTTATAAACAAGCAATTTATTTGTATGCAAAAACTAAGAAATTTTAGAAGACAAACGCAATGTGAGCTTTTGCCATCACTTGGCGTCCGTCGTTCGTCATCTGTCGTCCGTTAACTTTTAACAGCAGGTGAGCGATACAGGCTCAGGTGAGCCTCTAGTTTATTAGCTCACCTATGTGAGCTTTTGCCATCACTTGGCGTCCGTCGTCTGTCGTCCATTAACTTTTCACATTTTATACTTCTCCTCTGAAACCCCTCAGCCAAATCAACTGAAACTTGTTAAGAAGCATCTATGGAAGGTCCTCTCTAAAGAGTGCACATTTTGTCCCGATCCATTTACAAACACGGCCGCCACACAGTCTTAACGAAGTTGTCTGAGGATTCATTGGACATTCGGTCCAGTGGAAAAACTGGACCGAAGTCAAATTTACCGGACCGAATAATAAAAATTAATATTATATATAAAAAAAAAAATTGATGGCAATTTAGTACACAGTCTTTATGTGATTGTTCACGAGCAAAGTAATGTCATACATATCCAGTAGTGCATAGTTTCCAGTGAATGTAACTAAATATATGTAAATATCTGTGTTTACTTATTCCTTTTACTGTATGTGTATACAGATATTGTATTTTTATTTGTAAACGAGTAAAAGGTAGCAAATAATTTTTATTTCATAAGTTTATAAATTTGAAAATATATTCTGCAGTAATGAACTGTATTAAAGTATCCAATACACATCTTTTTGGAAAATTTTAGGACATCAATGGAAAATAAATATACACTAAAATTTACATTTGCAATTGAAATACAAATTGACAAGTTATTCACTTTAGCTTTGGTTACTGTTATAAAAAAATGTTCATGCAAATATTTTTCAATTAAATGTTCTTCTGTATGTTGTTATCTAAAAAGATAAGGCTGATGTAGCCAACAATCCGTATCTAATTGTTCGATCCGGTTCGGAATTTTACATCATCAATGTCAACTTCCGGTTTTCATCCCATATTAATTCCAGTTGAGAACATGAATATGTTGCCATCTTCAATATATATGCATCTCAAAACAAATTCGGCTAAACATATGCAATCATTGATCCTCTGGGAGTGTGGAAGTGAACTTATTTCTTTGTTCAGTGATATATTTCAGTTTTTATGCTCCAAGTAATTGGAAGTGCTCGGTCATACTAAAGGATGCCTACAATACGAAGTTCCGATTCATTACCAGTCTGACAGAATAAATAAACAAAATTCGAGTCTGCCTGACATTTTAATAAAACTGAAAATTGATATTAATGCCGTTCTAGAAACTCCATTGGCAGTGGAATAAATTGTAATCGCCAACTGGGCGACCATTAATTTGTATCCCTCTCAAAGTCCTCTGAGTCAGTTTTTTTCCCGGGAATCGTACATTCAACAAATGTTTAGCCCAACACGGCGTTCACCTGTGCAGAGCTACGATTTTTTATATCAGCTTAAGTCCGAAACAATATCGGACTTTTGGACCGGTCATATTTCACATTTTACCGGTCCAAGTCGGATTTCATCGGTTTTGACCTACGAACGTACACATTTCGTGAAGACTGGCCATAGGCAATTCTTCTTTCTGAATGGCCGATTTTTAAAAATCTTCTCCTCTGAAACTGCCTAGCCAAATAAACTGTAACTTGGTAGGAAGCATCTATGAAAGGTCCTCTCTAAAGATTGCACATATTGTCCCGATTCAGTACAAACATGGCCGCCACAGGTAATTCTTGGTTCTGATTGTCCGATTTTTAAAAATCTTCTCCTCTGAAACCGCTAGGCCAAATGAAACAAAACTTGGTAGGAAGCATCTATGGAAAATCCTCCATAACGATTGCTCATTTCGTCCAGATTCGCTAACAAACATGGCCGAAACAGGCAAAGCTTGTTTCTGATTGGTTGATTTCTAAAAAATCTTCTCCTCTGAAACTGCTTAGCCAAATGAACTGTAACTTGGCATGAATCATCAATGAAAGGTCCTCTCTAAAGATTGCACATTTTGTCCCGATTCATTAACAAACAAGGCCACCATATACAAATCTTGTTACTGGTTGGTTGATTTCTAAGAACATGTCTCCTCTGAAACCGCTTAGCCAAATGAACCGAAACTTGGTAGGAAGCTATACATATTGCTCATTTCATCCTTATCCGTTAACAAACATGGCCGCCACAGGCAATTCTTGTTTCTGATTTCTAAATATCTTCTCTGAAACTGCATAGCCAAATGAATCAAAACTTGGTGGGAAGCACCTATGGAAGGTTCTGTATTAAATATGAATGGTGAGCGACACAGGCTCAGCCCACCGAGCCTCTAGTTTGCTTTTGTAACTCCTACCCCGTTTGCTTGCAGTTTTTGAAAATAAATATTATGTTGTTCTTCAAAGGTTGCGGTAATCGCATTAGTGCTGTAATATTTAGTATGCTTGTCTCATGCGTGGTAGATAGTGGGTTCGACCCAAGGTTGGATTAACCCTAAATCTATAAAATTAGTATTTGCTGCTTATCTTCTAAGCGTGCAGCATTAAGGAGTAGGAGTAAAGACTAGTTTACTCGGAGTAAAGATACATGAGTTTGAGTGGAGCAACATGTCTACCAGTACTAATAAAATCCAGCATATTGTGTTTGTACATATATATAGCAGTCCCCATCATCATTACATCAAAATATATATTGTTATTGCCGTCAGTTAGGTAGAAAATTGTTCACTTGACGTTAAAGGTTGGCTTAGGTTTATGGTGTTTAACGCTACTTTTAACAATATTTCAGTTATATCGTGGATGTCAGTTTTATTGGTAGATGAAACCGGATAAAACCACATACCTGTCGCAAGTCACTGACAAACTTTATCACACAGATGTTGTATCGAGTACACCTCGCTATGAACGGGGTTCAAACTCACAACTTTAGTGGTGATAGGCACTGATTGCACAGGTATTTTTAAATCCACCTATGACATGATCACAACCAGTTTAAAATAAATAATCTGACCTCATAGCTAAACCATTGTCGGTATCTCATAATTGATCATTCTCCAATAATCTCCACTCATCAATGGTGGTTCAATTCATGTCAAAATCACTGTTTCGCGTTTGTTCCATAACTGATCTGTATATAGTAGTTTCGATAGCAATATCACAACACTCAAATTTACATATTAGGCTGATTAGAGAGATTTTTCCTAGATATGAACTGTCTAGCCGTTATAGTATTCATTGTTGATAACCAATGGGTAATTATGACACCCCCCACCCCATTCATCTTCCCATTATAATTTTGATTTGCAAGGAAATCCTTTTCTTTTCAAAATATAAACTGATTTGATTGGATGTAAAACATTTGGTAGTGACTAATAAAAATGTGTTAAAATGACTCGTGAATTATTCATGTATTGCAACGTGCTCACCTCGGGTGCAGTAGATCGTTAAACCAAAGACTATGAAACTGGTATTTGTTGCTTTTCCGCTAAGCACGCAGTATTAAGGAGAAAGAGCAAAGACTGGTTGACTCAGAATCGGGATAATGTATCCAAGTCGTACGACATGTCTATCTGAGGACTACTGTTTCAATGACCTAGCACTAAAAAAAATCCGACTAATCGAGTTGGTCTAGTACAAAGTGGACCACATCATCAAATTGAAAATTAACTTGTTCTCGACATGATATGGCTGAATAATTGCTGCGTTGGCTGTAATCAACAATCACTCACTCACCGAATTATTCACGATTACCTGGATGTTTCTTTTTTCTGTTATGTTTAGACAATGCTGTAGTTAATAACGATATTTTTTCTCTGTAGAAAATGAAGATGAGTTTATCGCCATCATGACAGGAGACACGTAGTACACCAGTAGACATAATGGTAATTTATACATTATGTACGTATGATTCATCATATCCTGTTGTGGATGTCGCATGCATCAAGGAAATGACGCCGCATTTACAAATATTGTGTTCAGCAGACATTATTATATATATTTTTTCACCATTTATGTGTACTTTGGTATGCAGTAGTCTCCCCTCTTGTAAGGTCATCCCTTTCTGCATTGAAAAAGTGACCTTTTGCGAGGGGTGGTGTCTCTTGAGAGGCACGGCAGTTTAGTATCATTTTACTAATTCAGTGCATCTGAGATATGGCCTACTAAGAGGAGTAACTTGTGGGTGGGTGGGGGTATTATAAGAGTGCATTTCGAAATCTGGTTTGATATAAGGAGTGTCCTATAGTGGGATGGGCCTTACAAGAAGGGGGACTACTGTAAATTAATTGAAAGCATATCAGACATTTAAAGCCCTCAATGACAAATATTAAGCCGTTATTTATTATTAGCTGTCAAATTCTTGAAAAGAAATTTTCAGTTAAAAAGGCATGTTGTTTTTGGATAAACTTGCATACATTTATTTTGGCACAGTACTTTTAGCTTTAGTGTCATTTTTAAAAGAAGGCATAAAATCTTTTTTTTTTCTTTTTTTTTACATTATTATATAAATAAAGTTTTTCAAGGAAAAAAAAAACACATTTTCAGCATTTCAGTTCTACTTCCATTTCAATAGATCTTTATAACATTCCTGATTTGTTTCTAAAAATTATTTGCTTTTATACATTTTTTTTTTGCATAGGAGTTATTGCCCTTTCCATGGATAAAATGCTACCCATTCTAACAAGTTAAGAGCTACAAAAAGGACAAACAATTTTAGAATAGTTTTCCCATAATCTGTAGATATTTGATGGATTTTATAGAAAATACAAAATTCCCTAGTTAGTTAAACGTTAAAATTTTGTACAAATGTTATTTTAATATCAACTTTGCATCAAAGGGAACCCCTTTGCCCACTTTAAAAGGGAACAAACTTGTAAAAACGTATAATTTTAGAATCAAGTCAGTAATGTGTGAATGGTCTTTTAGTATCCTCTTTCTTGTCTTTATTTAATAAAATGAGTTCATAATGTATAGTATGATCTTCGTTCAATATTGATAGACAAACATATTTACATACATATTTAATGATTGTAAAATTGCTGTCAAACTTTTATTTAATGGTCACCCTTGGGAGAAAGGAAAAATGGTCACACAAGACAAGTGACCACTTATTTAAGATTGGTTGATCCTGATTTTCATTTCCGGTCCGCAATCATTTGCATATTATTTTTACCGGAAGGCATTTTCTTGGGAAAAAAACAGAGGTCGCTTTTCAATGCTCTGGTGTTTTTGTAAAGATTTACAATTAATTAGTTGATTATTCAATGATTTGATAGCTTAATTAGTACAATCAATTACCAATTATTTTTTGGTTTGGTTTGGTTTATGGTGTTTCAGCAATATTTCAGTTATATCATGGCGGTCAGTTTTATTTGTGGAAGAAACCGGAGAAAACCACCGACCTGTCGCAAGTCACTGACAAACTTCATCACATAATATTGTATCGAGTACACCTTGCCTTGTGCAAGATTGGAACTCACCACATTAGTGGTGATAGGCACTGATTGCACAGGTAGTTGTAAATCCAACTACCATACGATCACAACCAAGACGGCCCCCTTGGATGTTGAATGTATATAGAAAGATAATATTATTTTAATTTGTAGGATTCATTCATA
The DNA here is from genome assembly GCA_002080005.1 of Gigantidas platifrons. Taxonomy (NCBI): domain Eukaryota; kingdom Metazoa; phylum Mollusca; class Bivalvia; order Mytilida; family Modiolidae; genus Gigantidas; species Gigantidas platifrons. The sequence goes on from MJUT01055262.1 coordinate 65,060, forward strand.
TTTTATATATATATTTGATATGATCTGCCAATAACTAGAAATAAATTGTTTTTAAAGAAATTTTGCTCGAATTTTTGTACACTTACAAATATGTTTGTCTGTCATTACACACTGTAGATTGATTGGTTGATTGATTATTGTTTAGGTCCAGTGAGCAGTATTTCAGCTATATTCAGGACTAGAATAAGTTCAATAACAGGGCTTTGAATATTTTGCAAGTGTACCAGTACTTGTCTATGATTTCGTATGTTTATGCCATGCCAATAGCGTCAACAATTTTTAATTACAAACACACTGCATGATCTCAATATTGACGATTTCAAATCTAAGTCTCCTGATTGCACCTGTGCAAGTTCCCCATTATATATAATCCGATTGACCTTAAAATTATCAGCAACACCTTTCGTAGAGAAGGGTGTTCACCAAAGGGCCTAAGTACGTGAGCCTATAACTTTAAAATACTTATGGATTCCGTAGAGGATTATGCCAGACAATGGGCAAAGCATGGAAAGGAGGACTTAGATACTCTTTCCGAATGGGTGAAGAGTGTGAGGTCGCTTATTAGTGTTTTATCTAAAGAAAAATAGAATGGCGTGGCGCCATGCCCCTTTTTCTGAGCGCGATGCCCCTTTTGATAATAAAAACGTGGCGCCATGTATTGCCGATGTGCCCTTTTTCGTTTCTTCAAACGATCCATAAGATCACTTGGTCGAAGGGCGACAACTCTAGCGAACTATCAAATTTTGACCCCATTGTGAAAAAAAAAAATGCCGACTGCCGAAAAAAGGAAAAGAAAAAGGAAGATGAAGAAGGCAGAAGCAGCCTCATGCCGAAACCTAATGACATTCTACAGCAGGTATATAAAATGTTTCACCCCCCGTAAAATTG
>MJUT01055268.1:2697-13135 GCA_002080005.1 Gigantidas platifrons
TGCTGCATCGTGATCACTAATTTCTGATGGCATCTTAAAAACATCAGAATATAGTGGGGTCATGGTATCGGAAATTATAATTAGGTCTAATAAATTATTTAATCTTGTCGGTTTTACTATAACATTTCTAAAATTAAACGTGGTCATCAAGTCGACCAGTTTGTTATTATTTACATTAAAAAGATTAGAATTCAAGTCGCCCGAAATCACAACATTTGGATATTTTCGCTTATCTGATGAGCTAATTCAATAGCATGCGTTAATCGTGACCAGTACTCGTTGTCGGTCCACTGTGGACGGTATGTATTGCATAAAATAAACGATTGACCCTACGCGTGAATCTGAACCCAAGGACTTTCATATAAATTATTCTCTCGTTGGATTATCCTTGAAATGTTTACATTTTCTTTCGTATAAATCAGAAGCTCCCCTCCTGTTTGATTCTGTCTGTCGCGCCGTTGCATATTTTTTGTGAAGGAATATAAGTGAATATCGTCATTCTGAATACTGTTATCAAGGTGTGATTCAGTTATTACTAGAATAGCAAAGTCATCTGCAAAATGCTGGACGAAATTTGTTTTGTTTCTGATACTACGTATATTGATATTATACAAGGAAATGGATTTATCGTTTGAACTATTGTTTAAGTTAGGCTGTGAACTCGATATGCCAGTTTCCGGACAAGGATTTAGTTCGACAATACCGATCATTAACATGAAGTAAAGAACGAATAAAAGAAAGACAACATTTACATTTGGATTTAAACTCTGGAGTACCAGGACGGAAATGAACAAAAAAGAACACCGTAAGTTTGTTAATAAGATATTTCTATAAGAATCGGCTTGTACAAGCACACATTTTTACTTGAGATCCCTGAACAGTAATAAAACATGTCTATTGCTGATCTGTAAGCTTCTAATGAATTACACATTGGGTTTCAGAAGAATATAGATACAGAGACAGCTGCAGTCATATTTTATATGTCGTAAAGTAAGAACCTCTCCGCATCCACAAAAACACAAGTATATGTACAGGTAAGTATAAAACAAATATACAACATTGAAGAAAATGGGGATGAACAATGAACAAAAACGTATAATAACAAATAATATGTACACAGTTACATATGCGGATGTCATATATTGGATTTATTTCATGCAAAGCTGAAAAACACAGGAAAAATATTTCATAATTATTTTTGTTATTCCAAAAAGGGCGAATAGGAAGATTTACTGAGTAGGGAACAATTAAGAAAAAAAAAGGGAAACAAATAAAAAATAAAAAAATGCTCCTGGTGTGTTTATGATGAGATTATATTGAAAGAGATATTTTAATGCTTGGGATATTATGTGAATGTTTTATGAAGAAGAAGAAAAAAATACTCCCCAGTTAGAAGCAGATGAAATTTGAGGATAAATAAAAGGTTTCTGAGTAGGTTAAAAAATTATTCGATGCAGCTTTGGTTACCAATAATAACAACGAACACCACAATTGAACAACAACACACAATAAAAAATACAAATTCCGGCAACAGCATATTTGTTCATTGATTACTGTATTCCGCAAATTTACATCAACTCATATATATATATATACACAAATATTAATTTCATGTGTTATTATTGGAGTTATTGTACAGTTTTAATTAAGCAAAAGCGACGACATTACTGAATAAAATCAGTTCTACTTAAGTTTAATATATAACTTTATATATCGACAAAGACATCACAAAATTAATACAATGTATATTTTCCGACTTAGAACAATGCATTTACACCAGCTATACATGTTTGAGAAATAAAGATATATGTTAGTAGAAGAAATATATAGGGTTGATGCATCAATGACAATTGCACTCCGAAAAAAGGGGGAACCACATATATTGGGTAAATGAGAGATAAGCAGCAATTGCACATTTACTCTTTGCTTTGTACTGTTAGTCCGGCAAATATTGGTTACATACATTAATAAAAAAATTAAAAAATAAGTAAAACAAAACATAGTCTGTACAGATGATAGAATCAGGTCTCGCCTGTTTCGTAGCGAGCACAAGCACATGTCATATTTACTGACAATGCAGACCCATTGTGTGTATGTACATAGAGAATAACGACAGAAAACTACTGACAATAATGTCCACACACAACTGAGACCGAGAATTAACTCTAATAACTGTCAGTTGTACTTCTTTTAACTGTTTATAATTATTTATTCACATTAATAAATTTCACAGCAATATCTTATTTTCCGATTAAACCTCCCCCTTTTTGGTCGCACGCCCATAATACCGGAGTGAGTGAATGCCATGAGCATTTAATTCAGTTATATCTAGGTCGGTTTTTTTAAACGTTATTACCTGTGAAATTACACAATATTATGTTAATGGGCCGGTTCGTTTCTGCAATGAACGTTGTACACCTGTTATGTGACCGGTGTAAACCGAATAAACGGCACAAAAGAACGACACGGAGTACCTTCAAAATGGCTGACATTGGATGATTAGATGAAGTTGCATATGTTTCAATGGACCTTATGGATTCCCAAGACGATGAAGAGGGTTCCATTGCGTATCTTTGTTGAGTGCGTATTTTAAAAAATAATAAATTGTAATTAAATACAAATGTAGTTTCTAATTAGAAGAAGAAATTTGCCGGTTTGACAAGTTTAAAAAGAAAGTCATGCACCAAAGTTCCTGAATATAAATTTTGTCTAATGTATTTTTCTTCTTCAAATATGTGTCGGTCAAAATTTTCTTATACATGGCGTATATACATTGAGGCAAATAAGACAAATGCATCATACCGAAATTGACGGTTTTAAAATAAAAATGTTTACGCAAAGATTTTATTTTAAAAATATATACTATAAATCTATATTCCGATAGAAATGATATCCACTGAATGAATTCGCTTAATGTCTACGGTTATCGTTTGAAGTCTATCGACATCATTGCGATGAAAGACATAAATGACTTCTGCTTTGACGAAGTTAAAACCATGATACAGTTACTAAATACAAAGCGTAATGATGAACACTTTGATTGTTTATTCAGCAGAGCAGACAAAATTGCGGAACGATTAGAGGTCAACTTAAAACAAAAGCGACGTGTTGGGCGTCAGGACTATAGGAACAAAGCTGCACCGGATACAAGCCCAGTGAAATATTGGCGCATAAATCATTTTTTCCCTTTATAGATCACGTAATATCCGAAATGGAGAGACGCTTTCCAGATGACTTGAAAAAAACCTGAGTAATTTACCTCCAGATGCTACTGAATCAGTGTTTGTCGCTTTTGACGCAGGTCTTCCTTGTAAAGGAGACTTTTAGGTGGAAATTGAATGGTGGAGATTTAAAGTTGGTGATAAACCAGTTCGTCAAAATATACCTTGGCTGCAATCTGTACTAAAACTTGCAGACAAAGACCTTTATCCGAATATTCATACTATTTCTAAATTGTTGATTGTTCTGCCAGTCACGTCTGTATGTTGCAAACGCTCATTCTCGACATTGCGCAGACCTAAGACCCGGGAAAGGTCAACAATGACGGGATAGCGTTTGCGTTTGCGTGGCTTAGCAATTCGCCATTCTCACTGAAACATGGCTGTGAATCGAGAAAACACTTTAAGACGATATGATGCCTCTTACCACCGGAAAATTGGAAGTTTTTTAAGACATGTTTACATTTTAATTCTTCTGACAATTACATCAAAAATATCTGTTTCGAACTCTCATTTTTAACATTTATCCCAGCCCTGTACACGAAAACGGGATGTTCAATAGGTCTGGGAGTAAATACTTGTTATCAAAACAATCATGATGTGCCAATTTCAATGGTGATGCATTTACAAATTTCAGGAAAAATTTACATTATAGTAATGCTTTGCGGGAACAAAACTGACAATTGCCCTTGACAACTGATGGACTCCCTACTGATGGAGCTTTGAGGTTTTTGCACTACATTAAGTAGCTTAAAAATGTGTACAGAATTCAGGTCCAAAAACAATATTGACGTTAACAACAAATGTAAATACCTATATAGTTTTTCTTTTGTCAAAACTAAAAATAGACAAATATATGGTCTAGTCCTGTGTCACCTCCACATTGCTAACAAAATTAATAAAATTAATTATTACTTATTGCATTGTTGACCTAAAAAATGTCAACCAAACAGAGAAAATTTGAAAGCTTAATGCAACTAGTACTTTGATGAACGATGATTCTCCAAATTAATGATTTATGTGTAAAAAAATGTTTTTTGCAAAATACATTTGATGTATTAGGCTAAATTTTGAATTTAGTCAATATATTCTGAATTTAAAGCCTCCAAAAAAAAATACTAAATGATTGAAAGAAGTGAAAGTGTTATTGCACTAACAATGATTTGTTGCAGACGAACAGAAGAAGCCATTACGTTGCTTGGGCTACCACTAGTGACCGATTAAAAAAACAAATATCAACTTTTCCGACATCTTGGAACGACTACGCCGCTCAATTGAATACGGTGTAACTCGCGCGTACACCGTTCCAGAAACGAACACATACAACAATACGCCGGATGTAAACGGTGTACACTGAATACCAGAAACGAACCGGCCGAATGATAGGTAAGTTTCTCGCTTGATCTGATTCGTGAATGAACGGAAAAGATGTAAACAATTCGGTAGCTCGCTACGTTAATAGTTAATATGTTTATCGCTTTTTAAAAGTACATTGAATATTTATTTACATCAAATATATGAATTGTATGTATATATATTTTTTGTATATTACATGTAGTACTTTTATTATCAATCTGAAATTTTGGTTTGCAGGACTTGATGTAGAACTTGTACTGGTGTATTTAGATTGTTAATCTGTATCATTATTTTACGTCCAAGTAAACACGCACCACAAGTGGTAAGCATCATTATTGATTACGTATTTTATGAATAGACGATTTTGTCTTGTGTAGTACGTTTGTAAAGTGCATATAGAGTATTCTCCCTTGTCAGATTTGTCTATTTTATTTCTATTTTATCCAATATCTGGAATACAGACCAACTTTTGTAGTAAATCGATAAATGTTTGTAGTTAATTGAATATTAAAATACATACACACAATACTGTATGCTTATAAAATGTTCTTTTACAATTAGAAGGGTATAATTTAGAAATATGTTAGTTACTTTGTTACCAGACAATTGTAATGTATTGGTATATTATTAACAAGTAGGTTATATTATGAATACTACAGACTGGTTTGTATTTATACAGCAAAAACATTATTTTGCTCCAAAATGCTTTGACGGTCTATAATGGCTTTTAAAGCGATAATGGACGGGAAAAAGCCATAATGGACCGGTCTATTATGGCCTTCTTCAAAAAGAATGAAGATTACCTAAACATTTTCATAAAATTTCAAAATTCTAAAATCAATAAAAAAAAAATTAAAGTACAAAATTTTAATATTTAAATGATAATATTGAAAAATGATAAAACAATTATAGTCTACTATTTCGGTCAATACTATGGCCTTCAAAAGGAATGAAGATTACCTAACATTGAAATTGACTGGTTAATAAAAGTATTAAGAAATGAGTGTTTTCATAATGGACAGATTATATGTCTTCGGTTAAGTCATAATGGTCCTCGGAAAGTTGTATTGGCCCTCGGCGTTACCTCGGGCCAATGCAACCTTCCTTGGGCCATCATGACTAACCTTCAATATATAACCGGTCCATTATGAAAACACACATTTATTAATACTATAATATTATCAAGTTCTACATTGATATCCGTATAACTTCATTAATAACAGTACCATTGTAATGCATTGGTTTATGAGAATAAAGAATCTTGAATCTTGAATCTTAACAAGAACACATGTTGACAAACTTATTAATAGGTAACGCGTCAGGTTCTAAATTGAACAAAAATAAAAACAAAAGGTTAGGAGCATGGAAAGATAGAAAAGATAATTATAGATTTGGTATTGATTTTGCAGAATTTATATAAATTGTTGGTTTTAAAATTAGTAATAATGTAACACAAGATGATATTTGGCATCCTATTTATGTCATATTTGAAAAAAAAGTGTTAAATTTATGGAAATCTAGATATTTGTCTTTATTAGAAATATATATAGTACATTGTTGTAAATGTATTAGCCTCCTCAAAAATACGCTATATAGGTAGTGTTTTACATATGTCAAAACATTATATTTGTAAATTTCAACGTTTAATTTTTAATTTTGTATGAAATTCTAAATCGGTGGTTTCAATATTGTAAACATTGAATACAAATTATATGCCTTACGCTTAAAACATATACAAAATATTATTATCGATAGAAAGGTAAAATTTGTAAACAAATCTATATACTGGATAGTCTACAAAGTAAGAGATTTAAATTTAGATTTAGCGTCACTATCTCTTCCACATAGTGACCTTGGGTCACCTTTTTATTAGAAAAGTTTTAGGGTATTGAATGTGTGCAAGGATAAATGTAGTGACACTGTATTAGGACAACATAGTACACAATCTTTACATAATGTATTATTAGATAGTGATTTGATTTTGATTTTTTTGTGTTTTAACGTCACTTTCAGCAATATTTCAGCTATATCATGGCGACCAGTTTTAGTGGTGAAAGAAGTCGGAGTACCCGGAGAGAACCACCGACCATGGGCAAAGCCGGGCGCAAACACACGTCTTATTGGTGATAGGCTCGTATGAGTTGGTAGGTAATCCAACTACCTAATGCATTGAGCCACCCGGGTCCTTATTAGTTAGTGACGATCATATTATAAGAAATAGTTGAAAGAAATGTAGATATTGATTATTCTGTTTTATTCAAATTTATAAACAAGTTTTCTAGAGATTTTATGCATAGACTTATTCATGAAATTCTACGTATTAATTAATAGCTTAATGTTTAAATATACTATTTCTAAAACGTATAAATGTGTTTTCTGTAATGAAGTGGAAAAAAGGCATTTGTTTTTTAATGTACTTTTAAGTCACAACTGTTATTATTAATTAAAAATTGGATATTTGCTTTGTCAAATGGTATTATTTGTTTAAATTTTAAAAATATTATGCTCCAAGAAATTGATATTAGTAATGATAAAATAAAAGTGTAATTTGAATGATTGTAAAACAGTTTGGTTAAATAGAAATGTTAAACAATTTGAAAAAAAAATGTTAATTCAAATATATTATATATGAACTTTTTATCTCAATTAAAACCGATAATTTTGGCCGATTTTGAAAGGTTTCCTATTATTAAATTTAATGATTAATGGTGCAGTAATAATTTAATTTGTAATGCAAATGATGATGTATTAGATGTAACCTTCTACTGAATACTGAAAATATAATTATATCATTGTGTTAAAAATATTGTTAATGTATCTGTGGTATTGCTACTATTTATGTAGTATTTTATTATGTATATATACAGTCCGACAAAAGTTAAGCATCACCTGACTTGTTTCAATATCTTTTCTAATAATGAACTTATTTCAAATCGGTTTGCTGTTTTCGTTACCTGTACAAACGTGCTTACTTACCTGTGAAATAGGTTATTGATCGATTTTTATTTATGTGTAAATGACAGGGTGTGTAAAGACCCACGTGTACTTTTCAACATTTGTGTTTGTGAACGAAAGCTGATTTTTTTCTGTAGAGTTTTAAGTTTCATTTTCTATTGGTTTGATATGGTGGGGCGAACATTAAACATACCAGAAATGTGGCAAGCTGTTGGCATGCATAACAGTGGTTGTAGCCATAGAAGAGTGGCAGACCACTTCAGGGTTAACCATTCCATCATTGTACGACTGATGCAGCATTTTCGTCAAACGGGGAATGTTACTGACCGTCCACGTGCAGGTAGACCTCGCAAAACTACGCCGAGAGAGGACCGGCTCATCTCCAGACGGAAACGGCAACGGCCGTTTAGTACAGCAGGTGCACTTCGTGGTAATTTAGCGTTTGGAGGCAACATTAGCACACGCACTGTAATCAGACGCCTCCACCATCAGGGAATGCCAGCGCTATTCGCATATGGAGACGGGTCCACTGGTCTGATGAAAGTCGTTTTTTGCTACGTCCTACCGACGGTCATGCAGGTGTTCGGCGCCAAAGAAACACTTCATTTCAGGACAACCACATTTTGGGCACAACTGCTTTTGGGGGTGAGGTGTAACTGTCTGGGGTTGTTTTTCCTTTGACTGTAAGTTGGACTTGTACGTTCTTGATGGTAATCTGACAGGCCAAAAAAAACGTGACAATGTGATCGCTCCACGCGTAGTCCCCCTTTTCGACAATCATGCGTTGGCTGACAGGCCAATGTTCATGGACGACAACGCTAGGCCACATAGAGCCCAAATTGTACAACATTTTTTACAGCAAGAGGCTGTTCAGACAATTCCATGGCCTGCGATGTCGCCAGACATGAACCATATAGAGCATGTAAGGGACTCTATTGGCCGAAAAATTAACCCACACAATCCAAAATGTCAAAATATTGACGAATTAAGAACTGCTATCTTACAGGAGTGGCAACAGTTCCCCCAAGAACTGCTTAGGCGTCTTGTGCGAAGCATGACGAGGCGTGTTACAGAACTTCACAATAAACGCGGTGGATATACTCGTTATTGATTTTTATGCTTTACACATACGCACAATCGATGCATTTAAAAGTTCTTAAAATCTGAAGACTGCATTTTAATGCAATGTTAAAAACTTCCATCAAAGACAAACTGGGTTTATGTTTTTCCAGCGCCTGTTTTGAACCCCATTTTTGTCACGTCATAGTCACGTCTTTCAGGATGATAAATACTTCGTAGATTGGTAATTTGAGAGCCCTTGGTGTAGTCTTTTAAGAAGTGTAAGAAAAATGGTGATAACTATTTTATTGTTTTAACATTATTGATGTAAAAAATATATCGATAAAAATATAGGGTGGTGCTTAACTTTTGTCGGAGTGTATATATGTTTTTATCTGAATAAAGTGTTTGAAATAAAATACAAAAAACTTGTAGAAAGTATCTCTATTTTGTTGACAGATAGATTAGGATAAAGTTACAGATTATAACACTGTGCTGTATGATATGTACTATAATTAAATCTGTGACAATTTTATAATTAATGTGTTATTTAATATGTTTATATTGTTATTTTAGTACAGTCAAATCCGCTTATTTGCATACAGCAAATGTCAGACGTCAAGACACGAAAAAGACGGAACGTGGTCGGAATTGACATGATTCGAAACAACCGAATTATGAAATATTTCAGCTGTCGTTCCGTTTTGATCTACACGAGGCTACACGACCCCCCACGATGACCAGAATACGAAATGAAGCTTTTAGCAAATTTTCATCAATCTATTTAAATTTGTTCACTCTTCAATTTCCTTGCCAAAAATAAACTATTACTGGTAAATAGAAAATATTTATTAATTAACCAAACATATATGAATGGATTAGAGACTATATTATGTAATCAGTCGATATCCTGATTCATAACTGACAGATGAAAACAATGAACCAATGATAATGCAAACACCACGTGTTGAAACTTTTTTTTTAATTCCACAACCCATTATGTAATCGTTTTATTCTTGCAATTCATCATTTCATTGACAAAAATAAACTTTTCAAAAGAAAATATTATTTATAACATCAATGACCCGAATATATTCTCGTATCTAAACATCCGGTATTTAATAATAACAATTTTTTTAGCAATCAATTTTAATCGTTTCATTTTTATAATTTGTCTATTTTATTAGCAAAGTGTACGACTGGATCAGAGACTATATTATGTAACCTGACCATGTCAATAAAAAAAAATGACGTATGTAAATAACAAGGCGTGCGGTATTAAAACATACGGATGAAAACACAAAAAATGACACTACACCGTAGGAATAATGACATTCTTTTCTTTAGAAAGAATAAATACAGCAAGCACGTTTGTTATACATTTAATTTCACTCTGAAATCAAAATATGACTAAAACCACGATGTCAACAAACAACATGCTTATCTAACAAAACATGTGACGCTATCAAAAAGATCAATAAATATCGTTAACTAATGAAATAGAAAATTCAAGAACAACTTTTTTGAATATTTTATTTAATAAAAAATACAATACAGTAGGGAAGCCAACGTCAACTTTCATACCTCCTCCCATAAGGCTAAAAACATTTACGCAAGGGCAGATAATAATAACCCACCAGGTGTCGCCCATAATCGTAATGTCGTAACGACGTTTGTTTACCATTACGATGACGGAATAAACCTGATATGACAGATAAATATAAATAAATGCATTCCAAAAAAGCGTAAATTATCATAATTAAATATATAAGTTGCAGAAAAAACCCCCCAAAAAGTGTTTATTAGACATAATATCGATATATACAACAAGGTATTTTCCAAGGTATTTG
>MJUT01055268.1:19180-33976 GCA_002080005.1 Gigantidas platifrons
TTATTGGTTAAGTTGAAGTCATCGCAGACTTGACATGCTTAACCCTTACATGACTAACTATTTGTTCCCTTTGCCGAAATCACGACCTCGTTCTTTCCTCTTACATGACTTAACATTGGATCATTAGTGGAGTAGGAACTGCTTACCTTTCCGGAACACATGAATGAGGGATTGCTTTTTAATTGGGGTTGTGTTGCTCATTGTTTGCCGTCTTGTTCGTTTTCCTTTGGTCATTGTATTGCCTGTCCTGATTAATCATTTTCATATCTTCAAGCTTTTATCACACTAAGCGTATGGAGTAATTTTACAAACATATAAATTGATTGATTAATTTATCGTGTTTAAAGCCACTTTCCGCAATATTTTAGCAATATCATGCCGACCAGTTTTAGTGGTGGAAGAAGCCGGAGTACCCGGAGAGAACTTACCATGGGAAAGCAACTGGTAAGCTTGATCACTTCCGGATGCGAATCGACTGCATCCTCTTTTCTATTTTACAAAGCTGGGCGCGAACCCACAACGTATTGGTGATAGGCCCCACAAACATATGACTTATCACTTATCTTTAACAAGATTAACACGACGGATGTCACTAGTGGATCATCAATTGCCTACCGTACAGCATATTCGCTAGCCAAGGGTTACGATCCGCTCCTCTCCTCTCCACCCTTGGCAGATTAAACATAATTTTGTAATTCCCGCGTAACGCCCTCTAGCGGATTTATGAAGTTGCATTACATCATTATTAACCAATGAGAATGGTTGTACTATTACCTGTTCGAAGTGAGAAAATATTAATTGAGCAAATGCCTTAAAAGTTTCTGTAAATATCGTTCTTCTATGTTTGGCGAGCAAAGATTCACGACAAAGTCTACAGTTTTCGCCACATTTCGCCATTGTTTACATTTTTCTTTCCCTACATGTGATCGTTGCGTGATCTTTTGTTAGACGCATTTTGATTGGACACAGCCACCCACAGCTGAATCGAATAGTAAACAATACCGCGGTGACCAGAAATTCCGACTTAATCTGCCAAGGGTGAAGAGGAAAGGGGCTGATCGTAACCCTTGGCTAACGAAGATGACCCTACAGGAGCACATGAGTTCACTCCTATTTGCACTGGGGTTCGTGTTGCTCTTAAGCAACAATATAATGTTTTGTTGGTTATTCTTTGTCATTTAGTTATCTTTCTCTCGGTCTTTGTATTGTCAGTCCTGCGATTGGCGGCTTCTTATGATTTCATTGGTTTCTTTAAATTTTCCATAATAATGCTTTTAAGGTTGTGTTGTGATCTTGTAAACTTGGTATGTTCATGTCATGTCAATGTAATCAGCCATTCAATCAACTTTTAAATAAGGGTATGAACAGAACGATTAAGCAATGATGGCGCCAACATTTCTGGCAATATCACATCTCACCTCAACTCATTAAACATAAAGAAGACATATAACGTTGGAAATCCACGTCCTGGTTTGGTACAGGCACAATAATATGATGGAGTTAAACGGTTAATGGGATCCCAACCCTGTTTTTATAATGGTTGTATTTCTAAGTCATACAGGGACCGTTATTTGCAAATCGACCATATTTGTTGAATCGAATAGCGTTTTATATCTGCGTTGTCAGCATTGTGCGGTTATATAAATCCGATTTCTTGGTGGATATTTATTTTGGCGGTTTTATGAAAAGGAAAATAAAAAATGTACTGTTTTGTTTTATTTTATTTCATATATATATTGTAATTCTTTATCATATCCTTATTTAATAAATTATTATAAATATCATTTACATCTTTTTATTTTATCTATTTAGGTCAAATATAATGAAAATATATATACTTCACTTTTTTTGTACGCATAATAAATGTGAAAAAATGAAAGAAAACAAAAAATTTAAAAAATTTCATTCACCATGTCTCGTACTATTCTCACCTGAATGTTGACACTTTTATTAAAGCTGAAATGATTATCGCCCTTTGATTTATCGATCTGTGACGTCACAAGAGACACACGAGAAGTAAACAAAGAAAGTGAAATAAAATCTGTTAACATGGCCGAATTATTTGACTTTGCCGATAGTGACGGTGAAATTCCAGACATTGGATTATCGGTCGCTATACAGCCTTACAAGTTTGAGCCCACGAGGAGTCAAAATGAAGAGGAAAGTGGCAAATCTTCACCTGAATCTGCACCTGACAGCGACGAAGAAAATGAGGTCGCACACCTGGATGACGCTAATAATGAATCCGAGGTCATGAATGTTGATGAATGGTAAAAATAAGCATACCTATTTGTTATTTTATTAGAAAATACGTTTCCTTATCTTTAATTTACTTTTGAATGTCAGATTTCCATCCTGACATGCATTTTCTACAGCACACTGAGCACAGGTAAAATCTTCGATCAAGCATGAAATGTCACATGGTACATGTTTTAAATTAAACAAAATATGAATGAAGGGAAGTGGAAGACGACACATCACACTAGAAATACTAATAGGTTAACAATACACGTAACACCAGTGCTTTCAAACATTGACCTTTGTGTAAACCCCCTCCCTCTCTTTGCTAACAGAATTGGTGAATACTCCAATATGAAATCACAAGTAGGGCAACACAAGGATTATATACTAGATATACTTTAGCATTAGCAGTGTGAAAACAACAAATTACTGGAATTACAGTAAAATTAATGATGTGCTCTAACTGGTCATTTAATTCACTTCAGTGCAGCTAGAATCAAAACATATGTGAAACCAAAAACCTAATAAAATGCTAGCATTAGCCATTTGTGCTCATTGAAATTGTTGTATGCTGTGTGATGAATTTGTTTTGTACAAGTTTTGGATTTTGCTTCTTATAGGGCTGACGACTCATCAAAATAATATATCCTAAGGATATGACATTTCCAAATACAGGCTCCAATGTGGTTGCATTCTTCACTGCCAAGTAATACATTTTGTACATGTGCTTCAATGGCTAAAATTGGCAGTTGTAAACTGGAAAAGGGGTATTGTTACCTTATTGACAATTATCAATCAAAATTAAAGTTAAACACCAAAACAGACTGCCGAAAATATGTATCAACTATCAAAAAAAAAGAAAAAAAGAAACAAGGCCGGATCTACCATGGTCAGATTGTTGTAAGGCCGAATAATCTCGAAATTCCCTCTGTCCATCTAAATTCTTACCAAAATGCCAATTTTTAAAAATTTTCAAGGTGTTCCTGTGGTAGCTGTACATCTATGCCAACTAGAAAAGAGAACAAATGTTGCCAGAATACCAATATTGTCGATGCCAAGGTGGAGGAGGAAGAAATAGACTGTATAACTGAGCATGAGGGCTTCATTGTCAATTGTTTAAACAGATATGTGTTAGAGACTTCATATTATGAACATATGCAAGAGAATGGACCTTTACAGGATGGAGAATTGATTCATGAGTACGAATTTTCATATATATTGTTTGTTCTAGTTGTTCAACATAACTTCAGTTTGTGCTGCACTTACTTAGTGTGAATATTAATTTTGTGTCTGCAGAATTATTGTTTTTACACACACCTCCCCCGCCTTAAAAAAGACACACACAAAACACAATTAAAAAACCAGATGAAGTCAGGTGCTTCAAAATGATAAGCAGTTCCTGTTCCACTAGTGATGGCCTTCGTATTATTAATAGAATTAATTGAAATAAGATGAAATGTCACAGACGCAAAGATATTACAACAATGAAAAGATTATACACCATCCGAGAGACAGACACAGATCCCTCGTCATCTAAGAAACAGACAGTTGCTAGATTTGTCACTCATTTTTTTCTGTTTCATTTCACAGAACTTATGCCATTTTCCAAAACTGAGTATTTGTTGTGTATTTCTGACCATAAATTGTTATCACTGCTAGTAAATATCTTTGTTATGTTACAGGGTGTATAGATACGTAGCTTACAGGAAGTTTGTTCGTTGGATATGGCAGCGTCTTGGAAAGCAGAATCGAAGGATTTTACCATCTTGTGTTGTCACACAAATTAGGGAGACATTTCCATCAGAACAGTACTGTGGATTTAAATATCCAAACTGAACTTTTTATCAATGGAAATAACATTGAATATAAGATACCTTGTATTAAAAATGAAAAGTTGCATTAAATAAAAGGAAGCATATTAGTTGAGGACAAAATGTTCTTTTTATTAATAACAAATAATAATTTGATAATAAATATTTAGTTGCAGTTAAACCTAGACCTATGTCTATCAACAATGTCACTTTTATCATGAACAAAACGTTTGGACAAAGGCGAAGGTCTTCCTATGTCCTCTTGTGCATCTCGTGCCTTTGCAAATGAGTTGTTCAACTCTCTTCGAAGGATCAAATCATGCCAAAGATATGTTATGTATCCTGTAAAATAAATATGAACATAAAGTTTCATATGAAAAAATGAAAATTATATAACAAGATGTTGTGTAGTGTGCTACATGGAATGAATTTCAGTATTTATTTAAAGAGGAAAAAAAATGTCTAAAAGTTGTCAACATTTTAACCCAATCTAATGTTGACAAGCTCATTTCTATACTATGATTCATTTAAGCCTACAGCACTTCCCTTCTAAGACAAATCTTATTTGTTTCTTCAGTGTTTTACGCCACTATAAGCATCATTTCAGCTGTATTACAATGAACAGTGTTCATGGCTGAGGAAGTCCGAGTTCATGGAGAAATAAAGTATAGTATGGGTGAAAAAATCCTTGATATTAACTCATTTTTATACGTACCATACGTTGGTTTTACTTTAACTTCCTTATCCACACCTTCACCCTTTCTTGCTTTAGGGTATGACACTGCATACATAGCATCTCCTGTTTTGGGTTTTTTTGTTGCCTGTTTCCGTTGGCTATTCTCATTAAAGTGAAGTGCGGCGAGATACAGCGTAAAATATAAAGAACAAAAATACAATGGTTTAAAATTAAGCATAATTCAATCAATTAATTTATATCAAAATCAAATGAACATTTACATTTTTGACTTTTCCTTAACTTCAATTGTGCAGATGTACAAGAACACTGAACTTGTACAGTTTTTGTTTGTTTTTTTTTCGTTACTTTGGACAAATTGTAGAAAATAAATAATCTAAATTACAAGTTCTTGGAAATACAAAATCTGTATTGCAAAATTTTGAAAATAAACCAAGCTGGCCAAACCTAAACCTCCCCCCCCCCCNAAATGAAAAAGAATATTACCTTGCTTCCATCTGTGCATGGAAGTAATGTACCAACTTGGGTGCAAAGTGACATATCACCTTGTGGAATGCCTCCAGTCCAGAAGTTTGCTGGGCAGGCGAAAGTGTCTTTACATCTACAACAAGTAATCGCCCCTTTACAATTTTCCCTAATTCACTGTATGCTTTGGAACCTGAAATAATAAGTAAACTGCTTTTATATCACAATCAGTTTTGATGCCTTTTACTTAATATCATAATTATTACCATCTTGGTACAGCAGCAGTTTTAAATCCTGCAGTGTCTGTTAAAAATTTACTTTTCAACTTGTAAAATTGTATACCTTATCATTTGGCAATTATGGTTTGATTTTGATTTTTGGTGTTTTTAACGTCACTTTCAACAATATTTCAGCTATATCATGGCCACCAGTTTTAGTGGTGGAGGAAGCCGGAGAGAACCACTTACCATGGGCAAGCAACTGGTAAACTTTATCGCTTACAGCTGCGAGTCGAGTGCACCCTTTAATATAATTTACACAGCCGGGTGCGAACCCATGCATGCCGTATTGGTGATGGGCTTGTACGAGTTGTTAGATCCTACGACCTAACTCATTGAGCCACACAGAACATAAATGAATAAATTTTACTTCAGAATTTACCTTGCTTGATCCATGCTCTGTCTTCAAGGACACCATGTTCACACTGCGAAAATCGTTCACTCTGACCCTCGTGAACATTGGCTACATGGTTCAAAATTGAAAGCCATTTTTCCAGAACCATCTCACCATCACCTTCGCTGCTCATTGCACACCAATAGATGTGGTTTGCTTATTGATCTTGCCCATGCACCAACCAAATCACAATTCTTTTTCTTCCCAGCAGCTTCCAGTTTCTTGAAAACTCCTAAAAAAAAGAGGTGATCTTTAACGTCAAAATTTTTTTTTCATAAATTCATAGCAAATTGTAACATTAGGAATTTTCTTGAACAAATTTTAAAATTGTTTTGACAGCGGACATTTACAGCAAAAACACCCAACCTTTAACATATATGAATTGCAATTGCTCGAATGAATATTGTAATATTGACAGAGAAATTGGTGTTTAAACTCCTAGTATACATTTCATTTTTGAGGGCCATAAAGAGCTCGCCGTACGGTATGTGTTTCTGCTCATTATTGAAGGCTGTGCGGTGACCTCTTTTTGTGCTAATTTTGCTATATACTTGCTGTAGGGTGTTCGCTCATACAAGCCTATCACCAATACGGCGTGGGTTCGCACAAAGCTTTGTAAATTACAAAATAGGGGACACTCGACTCACAGCCGCAAGTGATCAAGTTTACCAGTTGCTTCACTCCAGGTACTCCGGCTTCCTCCACCACTAAAACTGATCGCCATGATATAGCTGAAATACTGCTGAAAGTGGCATTAAAACACCAAAATCAAATTAATAAAATCATTTTTATAATATGGTACCTTTAGCAACATGCCAACAATCAAACCAATGTTGAATATCAGCGTGGGAATCCTTCATGAATTTCTTTATCTGGCTGTGGCGGTCTGTTACTAAATGTGAAACTGTTAATTCCTCTTGCTCTAATATAGCTAGACATCTTTTCAGTCCTTCAAGTTCCATAGCATAGGAATTCTTAACTTCATTACTCTGAAAAATAATAGAACATTTGTGTCCTCAACAGTACTTTGTATGTAAAAATGCATGCAAGTGTATTGTAAAGGTTACTCAGTTTTAATTACCCAACCCCCCATTTTTCCACACACTCACTTTTTTTCGAGTGGGATGGTTAAGACATTAAATTATGCAAGTTATATTATACAGTACACAAAAAGTAACCATTATATATATATATATATATATATATATATATATATATAAGCAAGATGGATGACTATCAATAAAATAAGAAGATGAAAATTTTATACATGTTGTACATTAGGCATGTGATAAAGCTGACCAGTTGCTTGCCCATGGTCGGTGGTTCTCTCCGGATGCTCCGGCTTCCTCCACAACTAAAACTGGTCGCCATGATATAGCTGAAATATTGTTGAAAGTGGCGTTAAACCTCAAAAATCAAATCAAATTTATTAAAAGGGATAATAACATAATGCTGGCAATTACTTTTTTGCATACCTGCACTAACTGGATATCAACTATCTTTGAAGTCTTGAGGTCCATCAAGCTGTATGATGAATACTTGGCAGTGTGTCCTGGTGAACAACACCTGCCATCACCACCAACAATAAGTGGCTCCTTTCTTTGTCTTTTATCCAGAAAAATGTCTATCTGTGCAAATTCCCACACTGATTTGATAGTTGGCACTAAGTACAAGGACTCAATGTTTATATATGTACGGAGGTTAAACATTTGCACTGAAGCCTGCTGAAACATTGTTAAAACTTTACTTGCACTGCTCCCAGAAAATAAAATTGCTCCAGCAAGAATTAAATTTCCATAAGGCATGGTTCCAGTAGTTGGCTGACTTGCCATCTGTCTGTCTGGTTTCAATGTTGACACACACTTTTGACAGAGATAGATGAATCAACAACAGTCTTTAACAATAAACATTTTTCGCTACAGTGTCTACATGTATCAAGAAGTTTGTCTATATGCGATTCATATACAATGAACTTCCTCTCTTTAGCAGGCCTTAGGTTATCAGGCAACTCATCATTGGCCTCTTTTCACTTTCCGGAACCCAGTCTGGATCTCTAGTGCTATTATCATCACCATGATCAACTGACAGAAAACTAGTGTTCAGCTTTTCCTCAGCAATGGAAGACTGTTCTGTTTGTGTACTAACAGATACAGTTTTAACTAATTCCCTTGTGAATGCATCCTCTATTACCTCTTTTTCGGTCTCCTCAGTCTGAGTCGTTACATGACGAACTTTCTAAAAATAAAAATATGAAATGACAAATACAGGAATTTATATATATATTGCCAATATGATAAATTACATGCAGATCATATGGACTGAGGGTGTTGGTTGTTTAAAAATGATAAATTTGCTTACATGAAGCTCTTACAGAGGTAACCATTTGTTTTGGTAGTTTTATTGGCGTGTAATAGCGTGGACCGAAGCACATTTGCCATGGTATGAAGCGAACTAGTTCAATTTTTCGTTGTGAATTTTATTTGTGTTAGATTATTTGCAGTTGGAAATTACTAAGCCATTGATTGTTTACATCTGACGTCGTCATGGAGGCGCATGCAAGTTCGGGTTAGAGTTTTATTGGGATGTAAAACATCTCTTTTATATTCATGTGACCACTTCATAACCAATCATATTGTAACATGTCAATGAAAAACGGAAGTAATGTTATTATATACAAGGTGAAGCTTACAATAAATGTTTGAGTAAACTCATTTACAACTGTAGACTGGAGATGAACTTGACTATGTGTCTGCTGATCATTACTGGACTCGTCTTCCATTGCTGCATCTTTGGTTTCATGGCTTTCATCTACATTTGCATCATGTGTTTGTTCATCTCCATCATCACAGAGCAGCTCTTCCAAAACCTGCATTATAAAGTTGTTATTAATGAAACCGAACTAAACTAATTTATGCAGAACTAAATATTCTTGTATTTTACCAGTTACTTGAAATTTGGCCAATGAGCCCAAATGTTGGCACACTTACATGCAAATAATGTTACCAATCACATAATTTTAAGGAATTCTGGTTCTAGACACATTACTATTACCTGTGGCTATGCACTTACCATCCAAACCCATTTCCACTAACCTGCTGCAGACAAGGTGCAATGGGATTGCTTAAAAACTATAAAAAACAAAAAAAAATTAAAAGGGGGGGTTAGGGCAGTTTGAAGTATTGTATTTTTAGATTATTTCTTAAGTGAAAATATCCTAAGCCAAAATAAAATAATAAAAGTAGAAATAAAAAAAAATTATAGTATATACAGTACCTCTTTGCGTTTTCTTCTCTCCTGTGCTAAAGATCTTCTCGGTCTGGGGTCAGTTGCTTGTCTTTTCTTTGTAGCACTGCTGCTTGAGGGCTCTTTATCACTGACTTTAGTGAAATCAAATATCGTTGGAACGGCATTTGGAAGCAGAGACTTCTGTCTAGGTGAAAATCCTAGTGATGCAGCTAACCCTAGATTGACATAAAACTGATCACTCGCGAAATGTCTTTCACACAGCTTCGTGTAGGCATTCGGTTGAAAGCCTTGCATCTTCAGTCTTTCTGTCCATATTTCCCTTAATTTCACATCTTTGGGAAACAAGAATATACTTATGCCTTGCCCGGATTTCACATTACAATTGTAAGCCACACACTGAACCATTTCAGTGTGTATTTATTCCCTTATTCGTTTTGATAATCTTCTTTCGTTTGTAAACAATGGAGTGTCTCTTGTGACGTATCATACTAAGGGGGATAATCAGAGTATGACTAATGCAATCTTCGCACAGGTAAATTTTAGCGACCGTAGTATGACATTATCGGTGACAGAAAAAACATTCTTTTTTAGAAAAGCCATTATGGACATTAATACAAGGTTTTAATGCCGAATTTACGATTTTCAATAATTTCATTAAATATGACCTTTAAACCATATTTACAACTAAATTGCAAAACAAACAAATGACACCTAATTAATTAGTGTTTACATAACTTCCCATTTTGCCTTAGTGAGGTGTATCTGATCATAAAAATTCTACTAAGGCGAAGTGGGAATATTTTTGCACAGGTAAATATCCAATTAAGGCGAAATGGGAACAAACCCTTCTACCTTGTGAAATATTGGTGGTGTTTATATTTTTTGGTCAAATCCTCCAATAACGGCAAAATAAAACCACAGCCAATATAGGAGCTATGCAGCATAACACATGTCATTTAATTCGTTTTCATCTATATCTTGTGATACAATTTGAGTTTGTTTGAACGAGCTACCTTTTATCGTGATGGTCATTTTTTTCAGAGATAATATTACACCTTTATCAATTGATGTTTTTGTAAAAGCTGAGTTCAAAATTATGATAGTTTTTGTAAGTTTAATCGCATTGCTATAATTGTTGATGGAGAACTGGGAGCATGTCATGATAAATTAGGAATAAAACACGAATATCTTATTTTAGCGAAAATTGCTCTCTGTGAAATAATCATGTGTAAATGACTGTACCCATATGTGTGGACGGACGAGGTGTATTAAGTGACGCTTGTTTGATATTAAATGTTAAAGCAGCACCCTATGTAAATTTGGCTTGCAAGTGTTGCACATAATCCAGATTTTGTCCAGTGTCACTTTTCTTGGGACACATACTTGATGTTAATGATATTTTACCATATTCATATTTAAACTTAAACAATTGCTTACTTAGATTTCAAAAAATAAATTCCTGACTAACAATGGGCATTGTAGTAACATTCGAATTAATAACTTGTGATTCGCATTCTCAGGAAATGAGTTTCATTCCTTATTTATTTGTATTATTGTTATTGATGTCGAACAATGGAGAGATCAGTTTAAACAGAACATTGCTTCGACATGCAAATATAATTCCTTTTAGATTCTATGCATTTGACAGTGAAATCTGAAAAGCCAAAATTAGAAGCCTTCATATGCATATTAATATCCATATTTATGTTCAGGTTACAGCAATAGCCCAGTGTGATTTTTGTATTCCATGGTTACATATTGTACATGATATATTTTGCTCTATATATTGCACATAAAATCATCCATAAATCATGTTATTTATACATATCACCCAATTGTTTTATACACAAATATGTCTTATTTCTAACGATTTTTTTGTTGAAGAAATATTATCCATGGTTTACAATTATCAACATTTAATAATTACTATTTCAAGTGTTATTTTTAGATGAATTATAAATATTTAATCAGTTAAATACTGCTAATGTTTGTGTTAAACACCAATCAATCAATCCATAATTTTATTATTATTAACCATTAACAATAAAGTTAACTTACCCTGTTTTAGTTCGCTCTATGCAAATGGCGGCGGTTATCAAAACAAAAATGTGTACACAGGAAGATGATTCATTTTAACAGGAAGTATATGCACACAATAAGTGTGCGACAATGTAATTATATTAGTCCCCGAGAGTATCATCCGCCCAGTAGTCAGTGTTTCGGCACTGATATGGTTTAATAGATATATGTATTATTGAAATTTACAGTTTCTAAATAATGAAAGTATTATTAAATTTTTAATTATTAAAACCTCAGGAATGTTATTCCAGAAACGTGCAGTGCGCACACAATTTGATATCTACGTTTTATTATATATAACTTATAATATATTCATATATAAGTTGCGTTGTCAAACATGAAAACAAATATTCTAATTTTAATTGTACTTTATTTGAGATTTACTTTAATATTTTTATGTATTTGTATTTTAATTTGTTTTTTATTTCATGTCCGATGACCTTTCCACACTGGGTAAACTTGCACGATTGAACATTATCACTGTCGATGTGAACTTAATAACAGGTTGATGCAGACGCTGATAGTCTCTGCCCTGTTGACATCAATAATGAACATACTTACATCCCACTCTTGGAATTGGAACTCTTTCATGTCCAGTCATCATCAGCTTTACTTTATGTATTGTCCGTTCCCTCCGCCGTCCATAACTTTGCAATGATAGGCGTTCTTTGGTTACAAACTACCATGTCCTACGATGTGTGACTAAGGGTGGTCCATCCGATATGTCTGGATAATTTGTCTCCAGGAATCCGGTGAATTTGGTCTTCACTATCTCCCATCTTTAAATCAGAGACTATGTTTAACCAACCAGGTCTTTACCACCACTTATCAAAGAACTTTATGGCTTCCACTTTACTCGAAGAAAACAAACTGCTGAGGACAGTCTCGCTCTTATGGGTCTGTCAATTTAGTTTATGGCACCATTACCCTTCACGAAAAGACATTCCGGCAGTAATGAGAAAGGGCATATACACATAACAAAATTAAAGTATATCTAGTTCACACCATCTTTACCATTCTGCTAATTCTAGGTGGTGAATCCCTTAGGAGGGTGTGTTGTATCATGACTTCTTTGTTTATGTAGGCAGTCCTTTCATCTCTCAGCTCTTAAAATTCACACAAGTATACTATGAAATACCTCTTTGGTATATGATGACCTTAATGTGATGTAGATATTTCCTGATGATTTCCTATCCAACAGGATGATAGCGTTATCTGTAGGAGTGACTAAGGTTTGCAACACTCGCACCAAATCCATTGGATGAATTTGTACAGCAAACCCACGCTGAGTGCCCTGCAGTAATAAGTTCTGATTTATCATTTTTCCAAGCTTCAGCATACTACTAACCCAACTTCGAAGATATGTGCAAAATACTGATGTTCGTTTTCCATGGTGGCAATCACATGACTTCTCTGGGGATATTGAATTTTTCAGACTTGTAGAAGTTGCTCGCCTAAAATTCTCTGTTTATACCACATAACACATCTCATCGATTTTTCGGTTGAAGGACTTCATTTGAGGAGGGTTGGTTTCACGTTATTTTCAAGTAAGAAATCATGCATATTTACAAAGTGACTCTCAAACTGTCTCTCCTGGTCAGTGCATAATTCGTATTGGAATTCGAAACGTCAGATAATCTAGTCAGTCTGGGAGAACACTATCGATAAAGGGAACATCTTCTGTTTAGTAAGCTACTTCTGCTACTCTCAACCCATATCAGGTTAATAATGTTTGTGTATATATTGTATTTTTACTCTCACATTATCCAAGATATGCCAACATATTTTAAGACAAATCTTTAGGGACATTTTTCATAATATTCAAAATCTATCTATCCCAAACAGTAAATGACTGAAGGTCATTCATATTCGATGTTTTGCTTTTTTTTTGCTCAACCGTCCCAGACTACCCTTGTCGACATTGGCTTTCCATACACTACAAAACTATAAAAAAAACCAGATACATGTTTATATATATACAGTCAGACAAAAGTTAAGCACCACCTGAATTGTTTCAATAATATATTTTCTAATAATGAACTTATTTCAAATCGGTTTGCTGTTTTCGTTACCTGTAAAACAGGTTATTGATCGATTTTTATTTATGTGTATATGACAGGGTGTGCAAAGTACCACGTGTACTTTTCAACATTTGTGTTTGCGAAAGAAAGCTGATTTTTTTTTGTGTAGAGTTTTCAGTTTCATTTTCTATTATTTTGGTATGGTGAGGCGAAAATTAACCATACCAGAAAGGTGGCAAGCTTTTGGCATGCATAACAGTGGTTTTAGCCATATAAGGGTGCCAGACCACTTCAGGGTTAACCATTCCATCATTGTACGACTAATGCAGCGGTTTCGTCAAAGGGGGAATGTTACTGACCGTCCACCTGCAGGTAGGCCTCTCAAAACGACGCCGAGAGAGGATCGGCTCATATCCAGACGGGCGCAGCAACGGCCGTGTAGTACATCTGGTGCACTTCGTGGCAATTTGCCGTTTGGAGGCCACATTAGCACACGCACTGTATTCAGACGCCTCCACAAGCGCGACGACCCATAAAATGTCCACATTACGTCATCGCCATGCTCGATTTGACTGGTCACATGAACATTTGGAGTGGACTATTCGCATATGGGTACGGGTCCACTGGTCTGATGAAAGTCGTTTTATGTTACGCCCTACCGACGGTCGTGCAAGGGTTTGGGGCAAACGAAACACTTCATTTCAGGACAACCACATGTTGGGCACAACTGCTATTGGGGATGGGAGTGTAGCTGTCTGGGGTTGTTTTCCTTTGTAAGTTGGACGTGTACGTTCTTGCTGGTAATCTAACAGGCCAAAAATATCGCTCCACGCGTAGTTCCCTATTTCGACAATCATGCATTGGCTGACAGGCCCATGTTCATGGACGACAACGCTAGTCCACATAGAGCTCGCATTGTGCAACATTTTTTACAGCAAGAGGCTGTTCAGACAATTCCATGGCCTGCGATGTCCCCAGACATGAACCCTATAGAGCATGTATGGGACTTTATTGGCCGAAAAAGTAACCAATGCAATCCAAAATGTCAAAATATTGACGAATTAAGAACTGCTATCTTACAGGAGTGGCAACAATCCCCCCAAGAACGGCTTAGGCGTCTTGTGCGAATCATGACGAGGCGTGTTACAGAACTTCACAATAAACGCGGTGGATATACTTGTTATTGATTTTTATGCCTTACACATACGCACAATAGATGCATTTAAAAGTTATTAAAATCTGAAGACTCTGCATTTTAATGCAATGTCAAAAACTTCCATCAAAGACAAACTGGTTTTACGTTTTTCCAGCGCCTGTTTTGAATCCTATTTTTGCCACGTCTTACAGGATGATAAATACTTCGTAGATTGGTAATTTTAGAGCCCTTGGTGTAGTATTTTATGAAGTGTAAGAAAAATAGTGATATCTATTTTATTGTTTTAACAGTATTGATGTAAAAAAATATATCGATACAAATATAGGGGTGCTTAACTTTTGTCGGAGTGTAATATATAAATAACAATAACCTTGATATATCAATATAATTGGTTCAATGGTTGTTAAAGTA